>CAXKVX010004227.1:0-48292 GCA_964058865.1 Eleocharis quinqueflora
GATTTGCACAGGCTATTATCTTGGCATTGGCATGTAATTCACAAGAAATACAAAGGGAAGAAAAATTATATGATGCTTTCTTTTGGCAAGAAAACTTTATATAATAAATCAAATCTACAACTCAGAGAAGCGGTCTAATAAATCAAATATACAAACTCAGGGTGGTCGTGTATTTCATTATACCCCCTGCTAGAACAATCATCCTAAAAAGAAAACAAAAAAGGGTAGAGAAAATTATGGATTGCACCCTGCATCCCGGCACAATCAGCCAGCAAAAATGCCGACAAGGGCATGATAGCAGAATAACCTAACAACCTTCCCTTCCCAGTTTTCATTACTCACATCCCCTACACACCCTCCTATTATTCATTTTCTTGCTCTAGCAGCCAAAACCTTGGGTCAGAGGCCTAAATTGTACATATATCAAGGCCAATTTCATAGTATACAATGAACCAACAAATTCACATGGAGTTAACAGGGAAGCCATTTATTTATATATCAGAGTCCCTCATATTTTCATTAAAGTGTTGTTTATTAGGAACAGCAAGGCATTCTTGAGGGTTGGAGTAGAAATAGTCCTCTTCTTTTGGGCGTCCAAGTAAAACTTGTCTTCGAGTTGGTTGACCCATTCGCTCTTTGTGCAACTCTCTCATGGATTCAACAAATTCATCCCATGATAATTCATTGTCTTGTAAAAGATCCAATAGTTCTACAATCTTTCTCCTATCCAATAATATAGTCTTGCGGAACCCGGTATATCTGCATTTCACGGTATAACTCATAAGCTTGTTTTCCAGTCATTACTGGTACTAGTACTGGTAAAAACTCTCGAAAAGACAAAAGTAAAACACAAACCAACAAAATTCCCTGTAAAAGGGAATTGCGAAAACGAGTTACTAACTTTATCATGAGTAGCAGAGAGTTTCCAGGGTGTTTTTTATTTTGCAAAATAGACTCATTATTCAAGAAATTAAAACTATCTGATGGTTTTCACATGCATTATCAACTTCCAAAATGAAAAAAGTTACAAAGCAGAAGAAAAATTAACAATGGTGTTGGACCTATCTTCCACCATTTGTTTATTTTCAAAATTTATAGGTCAAACAATTAAACTATAAATTAAGGTCATCTATGAACTCTTTAAAAAATTCACCACTGTATTATCATGCAGAACTAAAAAAAAAGCAGCCCGGTGCATGTAGATCCCGCTTGCGCGGGGTCTGGGGAAAGGTCGGACCACTTTGGGGTCTTTGTTCGCAGCCTTTCCCTACAATTTTGCAAGAGGCTGTTTCCACGACTTCAACCCGTGACTTCCTGGTCACAAGACAACAGCTTTACCGCTGCGCCAAGGCTCCCCTTCATCATGCAGAACTAAAAGTGATCAAAAACAAAAAGCTGGCATGGCCTTATCATTGGTTTGTTTAATAACCTATCAATCTATTTGTGATACCACAGAATAAGTGACTTCTTCAGAAAATAGAGGATAGAAAACAAACCGGCGGTGGCCTTCAACAACTTTGGCCATGTTCCCATCATAAGTCGGGATGAAGACATCACTCGCAACAGAAACTAGGTAGTCCAGTGCAGCCATTTGTGTGGAGTGGTTTCTGAATGGCCTGAGCTCCTCTTCAGATAAAAGCATCTCTTTTCTCACCTATTTTTTGGTCCGACAATGTCAAATCAGATCAACTATAGATAACTTGCTAAATGGAACTGACTGGTGTGCACCAGTTGGTGTGGATCTGTACCCATTCCACCATTATTCTTCCATACTCATATTGGTGTTCAAATACTTCCTTGAGGGCCAACAAGTAGGGTTTTGCAAACTAGACAGCATTCCATAAAGACTACAGATAACCCACAATATTTTTCATGCTAGAAAATGCAAGGAAGATTATTTGAAATACTGTTAACTAACACACTCCCTTAAGAAGTAATGTTAACAATACTACTGCTGCTTTCTGATAAGTTATTTTCTCCCAAAATCCAAATTAAGCTTACAAAAACATAACAGCATTTACATGATCTGTTCCTAGTAAAATGTACAGGCAAGCAATTTGTTTTGACTCACGATCCTCATATCACCAGCAATTTAGTAAATTATGTTTTTTTTCTTAAATAGATGGACAATGCTAGCAAGTATCTGTTGTATGTGGTGTCCATTAAGGCTTGAACATAAGGAATTGTTGCAAGTAGAACTTGTTCCTCACCACACAGCAGCAAGCTATTTGTAAGAAGGCCAAAGAAGTGCTGGCTGTGGGTAATATTAGAATTATCGAGTATTATTGAACAAACAAATCGGGAGCAATTCAACAAAGAAGACAAACACTTAACGGTAATTGATGATACGAGGGGTTAAACCAAGGATGTAATTAACAGTATAATTGACTTTCCAATTAATTTGTTATTATACATAATAAATTTATTGTGTAAGAAAAGGAGGCACATACTATTCTAGGATATGCAGCCCTTAAACTGGCCATCCTTGCTTCACCTCCATATATTTCACCAGAGGCAATGTAAATTAGTGTGTCGTTACTGAACCCAAGAGCTTTTAGCACAAGAGCAGTCTCTTCAGGTGTAAGAGGACACAAACCATCAAGCCTTTTCTTCTCCGAATCTATCTCCTTCTCTTTCCACCATGGATATGCATATCTTAAAGTGCAATCAGGAATTGAATCAATTGTTCACTATCACAGAAAGTCAGAAACTGAAAGATGTCCTTGCTTTCTAAATATTTGCAACTTCCGGTTTAACAGAGGAACAAAAAGTTAAGTCCCAGGCTCTCAGCTTTTGGTCATATCTTTGACTACACTACTTCTACGCTTTTGATAATGGCTAAATATGAGAAAAACATGAACATAAATTGCAGTACGTAAGTAATGTCATTCTACTTAACCTTGGCATTTGTTATATCAATACATAAACTGTATGTTTAAAGTAGCCAATGCAAGCCATCGCTTAATTTATCTTCACTATACCAAATCTGTTTGCTCATTAGCAGAGATAAAGACCAACTCTCGATAGAGACAGGTTTTGCATTTGTAAATGTGAGCTTCTTATAAAGATTGTAACGAATAATAAAATTTTTGCCGACTTTTTCAGAAAAAAAAAACAAGTCTTCATTTACATGCGTAAAACAGTTTAATACATTATGGGACAATATGAAATGAAGCCCTGATACAGTCCTACAATACGGTCAGTTTCAACAGTATTTTTTTTAACTTAGATTAGGTATAGGGCTTTTCTGCAATTTCCAAACAAATGATAAGAGTACATTGACAAGGGACAAGTACCTCATCCTAGTCAGCTCCTCAGTCGCACTTTCAGAACACCCATGTGAACACCCAGAAAAAGCGAGCATATCCATCTCATAACGAAGGTGAAGAACAACAAATGAAGCACTCCTCTGGAGAAGCAGACCAACAAGCTTGTTTCCCAGCATCTCTATCTGAGGCGTGAATCTCAGTGACTCATAATTCACTCTGCACCGTAACTTTTGCAAACGCATGGGAATGCCATTATTTGCCAGGCGGGCATCAGTTCTGTTGAAGTGCACTACCTTGTGCTTCCTTATTAGAGGCAGTATCTGTGACAGAAACAAAGCTAGGTTAACAACATTACAATTCCTGTTTATACCTTCTCTGTTGGCAAGTTACATATGTTATATTGCCACATTCCCAATGAACCGAACAAATCCAGTGATAATTACAGCAAAAGCATGAATCTTGGAGTCCAAGTCACAATTAAAAGGACTCAACTATTCTAGGACTCAACTATGTTGGAGTCCAAATTATTCTAGTGATAATTACAGCACAAGCATGTACAAATGGCCTCTCCATGGTACACATTCGTACGATTCAAACTGCTCAAGCAAATTCTAATACATTATTTGTTTGTGTTACTTCAATTTCGGAAGAAGAATTTGCATATTACAAAGGAGGAAAGGTTGTCATGATTTGGCATAATATACCTTTCCATTGCTCTCATTTAACAGTTGGAGTCTTAGTCTTAATAATCCAAAAAACAAAATTGTACTTCATTTTGGGCCTAAATTGTGAGAAATGAATGTAGTACCTGTCTCAGGTAGTATTTCTCACTGGACCAGCTGATGGGTTGCATAGAAAGGGTTGCTCTGTAGCCTCTTCGCTTTATTTTCTGTGGAAGCACCCTTACAATCTTAACCTCATCTCTCAGTGAATTTATGAAATGGTAAACATCAAATATGTCTCCAAAATCACTGACAAAGGAAACATGTATACCATAAGGTGGGGGTGAAAGAACACAACATATAAATCTAAGAGGGAAAAATAGAAAAATTAAATGCAAAACCTGGGGTCAGCCCAAAAGGAAGTTTTGTCCAGCTCAGGAACTACTAGTGTCAGGTTCAGATATCTTGCCACTGTAACCATATCGCAAATCTGAAAAAAAAATTAAATACATCAAAACCTTAATAAATTTCATTTTATAAAGAAAAAGATTAAATAGCAATGATGTCAAAATAATTAGTGAGGGATGGGAAAAAGAGAGAGAGACTCACTGCTGCTCTCATCTGGTTCAAGCCTCCATTGCATGTGACACGCAGATAGCCGTTACTTCTGTATACTCCTGCATTACCATCATAATTACTATTGATTTTGACAAACTTTTAGTAACCTAAATGTCATAAAAGTGCAACAAAAGTTCCACGATGGACTGAGAAAAATTTCAATTTTAGCAAACAAAAACCAAAGAAAAGAACAAAACTGCTAAAGCCAACAGCATAAAGTCAAATATTATGTTGTATTAAGCGATACCAATAGACCTCATCTGGAACGTAACTGCAGGATTACAGAATGGATATTAGGTAGTGGGCAGGCACATATATATTTCAAAATCAGATTTGCAATAAAAATATATATATACACATTGAAGGAAGCAACAACAGAATTTTTCAAATTAAGCAACAATTATACCTTGAAAAATGAGCAACTATTATTAGAGATTGCATGTTGGTTTCATTATAATAATTGCATTCATGGACTAAAATATAATTACACTCAACTTCCAAGTTGTATCAAAATCAATTGGTTACATTATATAGAATTATACTTGGTATATTTCAGCCTCTCAAAGAAAAGACGTTCTTTACACATTCAAATGAAACACCTCAGATTCATACTGAATTTCATGGTGTACCCTAGTGAACTATATTATAGTGAAATTGACTTTCAAATTGCTAGAAATTGCATCTATAAGCAGTCTACATGTGCTTGAAGTATTCTATGTTGATAATGCAGTCAAACATGACAACTTAACATTGAATCTTCCCCAGATAACTTCCAAATATAATGCATATTTGATGAGATGCACCTAAAATAAAATAAAAAATTGATTGATTGATTATAAAGGAAAAATGCAATACGATTTTCAATTCCACAACCTGTTTAAGTTACTATGACAGACTATACTAAAAGCTACTTTTAGGAATAGAAACAAATGGTAATGGCGAGTTGCTAGCACAACTGACAGAAGAGAATCATATTTGCCAACTAAATATAGAAATAGTAAGGAAATACACCCTTGTGAACATAAGCCCCTCTTTCCACTCATTACTGAGAAAAGTTCACACGAAAAAAACAACTAAAACTATTTTGAAGGAAGAACAAAATTCACTTTCCACTTTGATTACCCAAAAGGAAGAAACAGTTTCATCCGTCAAAGTCTAAATAGGAAGGGACAAAATAAAAGATAGTGCCCTGAATTTTGTCTAAGTGAGCTCTTTGATCTCTAATGGAGCTAAACTGAGAAGCAGCTTCAATCATATCCAACTAAACTTTCCCAAAGTTTGCATTGCATTCCCTGACCACTAAAATAAAAAAAATCTCCTATTAGAATTAAACCTTCCGACTCCTCCAATCTAACAACTGGTTCAGTTCAACTAAACTTCAGTAACAACCCCCAAAAATCCCGGAAAAAATACATAAACTCTCAATGTACTATACTTATATTTTACTCATAAGCACCAAAAAGGCAAATAAGGGAACCTAATACAATCTCCCATAAGCTCCTGAGAATTATGAAAGGAAAAGTAAGATCAATTAGAGAAATCAATTACACAGATCCACTGTAGAAACTCACTCCTAGGTAGAAGAGCGGGAGGTGCCAGGTGCGCGCCACCATCCTCGCCAAGTGCAGCGGCGGCGGCGTCCATGGTGGTGGTAGAGTTGGGACGATGTGGGTCCCTTCGGTCCAGACACGCTGCGCTGGGCCAGGTCTTGGGAAGTCTGGGTTTCCACGAGGCGGGACCCAGGATCGGCATCATCTGCATCACAACGGTCCAAATCACGATGCTGGTCCCCACACGCACTACCCACACGCGTAGACCGGCCCTACGCCGGCCACCTCCGGCCAGGGGCTTCGCCATTGTTCGTAGTAGATTTCTGGTTTTTTCAGGGTTTTTTTAATAAATTACGACCCGGTCTTGGTGTGGTGCCACTTTTTGGCCCCGTTTTATTGTACCTAAACCCGAGTAAAGAAAGGAGAATCGTGTCTTTAACGAAGGATAGAATTGTGTCAAGTCATAAACAGGCGACGGTGTTGGGTTTTAATAATACTTTTAATACAAGCATTTTTCATCATGCCACGTTGGTTTTTATTTAGGGAGAATTGCTGGTGTATCGTGCAAACTTTTCAAATAACCTATTTACTCATGATAGCGTAATATTCAATTTTTCCATTTAAAATTAGAATACTATCTTATTTCTCCATATGTTCATTATATATGCAAATTTTTTTATTATTTAACGATTAGAAAAATGAATTGACACATATGCCCTTTTGTTTTAAATGGAGGTGTCCCTATAAAATCTAACTGCATGATGCATTTACTGATTTTGCAAAATATTCATTTACTAGTAATTTCTTTGTTCTAAAGAAACTGCATGATGCATGATGCATGATGCTTTGAAAGAGATATACCAGCATCATCCAGTAAAAAAATGGTTTTACTGAGTCAATGGTTTATATTTGATGCATCACGCATCATCCAGTAAAAAAATGTATATTTGACTGGAGTCAATGGTGTCAATCACTTGAGGAGCCGTGTTGAATAGAATTTGAATGTTCCCTGTATCTTCCCAACATTTGCTTTCACATCTATGATCCATTTTTAAAATTTGAGTGAGAACTGCTCTTTTCAGGACATAAATATATGGTTTACATCGGCACCAAATGCAACTGGTACATGCTAATACCCATTTGACTGGTATAATACAAGTTATAAATGCTATCACCACCACCACACCATCATCTGTCTAAGCAAAATTTGAAAGCATTTTCAATCGTGCGTTTCACACTATTATATATATAGAGAGAGGGGGATCTATGGCCTCCTTCTCGTGGCCTCCTCTTATAGCCTCCTGCACTATTTTTCACCAAAATCAATGAAAATGATCGATCCGAACCGTTGAAAATATTCTTCATACTAATATAAACTTATAGACCAAATTTTAGATTTTTTTTATTTTTTTTACTATTTTATTGGACGGGTTGAAAATTGGATGTCTATAAGTTGTTAGATAAATCCAATTTTCAACCCGTCCGATAAAATAGTAAAAAAAATCTAAAATTTGGTCTCCAAGTCTATATTAGTGTGAAGAATATTTTCAACGGTCCGGATCGACCATTTTCATTGACTTTGATGGAGGAGGCTAGAGGAGACTACGAAAAAAGAGGCTAATGGATCCACCCTCATATATATATATATATATATTTATTTATTTTTCAAATCTAGAATCAAAATACAGAAAACAAAATCTGAGATGGAAACATTGAAATAAAATCAGAAAAGGGCAAATGGATGTATCCATTTCAAAAAAGGGCAAGATAGGTATTTCAAATATTAAATATAATTAAATGATCAATTACATTTAAAAATTGCAGATATAATGAACATATGGGGAAATAAGATAATATTCTAATTTTGATTCGGAAAATTGAATATTATGATACTATCATGGGTAAATAGGTTATTTGAAAAGTTTGCATGGGTACACCAGCAATTCTCCCTTTTATTTATTTGACTATTTCTATTTGATCTATTGAAATTTTTAATAGCGATATTGACCATTTGACCTCGATGGAAAATTGTTGAAAAAATGAAAACAGGTATACATTAAAGTTCCTTGTACGTGAGAATCTCAATTGACGTTTACTTATAAAATAATTTATTGGTTTAAATATAAAGGCATTATGATCCTTATATTTATTGGAAGTACATAATAAACGCATGAAATACTCATTTTTTATTCGCATCAACATTTGTGCTTATTTGTCAATTTATCATAGGAATCAGATGAGAGTCTTTGAAAATTGTTGAATTTATTTATAGCAATAATACATTAGACATAGTATTAGTCTTTTATGAGTAAAATAAGGTGACAAGTCCCTCTGGTAATCCTTTGAATGTGTTGCAACTTTTAACTGAGGAATTCTAGCCATTCATTTTGAAGTCTTCCTCAAATAATGCATATTAAACCAAAACTTGTAGTTTAGTTCAGTTTTATATCAAAAAAACGAAAAGGAGGGTTGAGAACCTAACATTTGAGGTTCCTTTTGAAGCAATTATAGAACACTTGCTTTTTTTATCAATCAATTTTTCATTTTTATAAAACTACTTGTTATGTAAGTAATTGTTTGAAATGCATCCAACTGTTTGAGAAATTGGACATTGGAGCCTTATCTTATTGGTGATTTTAAACTCAATTAAGCATCATTAATTTGTATTTACTTTGTTATTCAATATAACAAGACACAATAATATTTTTTTATTCTTTTACAACAAATACAAATACACTGATAAATAATATAATTATTTTCCTCATTTGATATTTGTTCAAGAGAAACATGCTGATCCCGACCCTCTAAAATTAGGCCGAAAGGATAAAATGAAACCATTGCGAGGATATTTGTTCGGTAATCAATTGTAAAAGAAAACAATAAAGAGATGTTGTGTAGAATGTTTGTTCGGTAACCAATTGTAAAAGAAAACAATAAAGAGATGTTGTGTAATCAAGGTTGACGGTCTAAGTTCTTAGGTTCACTATTCACTTCTTTTAACGATTCAATTAGTTCAACAACTGCTATGGTATAGCTCAAGGTGAACAATGGTAGGTATTAGCGATTGGTCTTCCGAGCTAATACCTACTCTAGCGTAAACCTAAGCCGAGGGTTAGTCAAACCTCGGCTTACGTTAGAATTGACTTACGCACCACGATTGAAGCAATATTCAATAGCAATATTCAATAGCAATATTTTCTCAATTCAATTTATCAAATTCAAAGATAAACAAATAAATCCAAAGAAGCAATATTCAATAGCAAATTGTTTACAACAATTCAAACGCTAAAAAGCAAATTTCACAGCTACACCTAAGACTCTAGAGAGTTATTTAGCCTCTCATGACAAAACAAAGTACAAAAACAAAATTTTCCATTAAGAATTCAAGAGATAGAAAAAGTAGAAGAAGAACTAGAACAATAAATCAAAGAAAATTCCTTGAATCCAACGAAGCCTTCTTCTTCTCTCTTGCCAAGACCTAGATCCACTTTTTTTTTCCTCTCAAATTCGTCTATGAACAGCCCCTTTAGATGAGAAGAATGTGCTTCTGGTCCCCACATTTTGAACTGACTTCTTCTCTGCCAGTAGATGTGGAATGGAGTGTAGGGATCAGAACTCGGGGCCCACATGATGCGAAAAAAGATGGGAACATTAAGGTATCATTTCAGGATTTCAATTATCAACTGCAATTAAATATTTCAATTTCAATCAGTTCTAGCTGTGTAACCACGATTCAGATCAGAGGTCTAATTAAGCACTGAAATGGTCAAGAAAATAAGTAAAAAAAAAAATTCAGAATTACTGTTGATGAGATTGTAATGGTATTACTATCCTATGAATAACTGTCTTCAATTGCATTGAAAAGGCACAAAATGTGTTATATGGATTCGACCCATTGGCATTCCTGTTGATATTTTTTATTTTAAGAACAATATGGAAACTGTATGTCATTATACTATGTTCAGTTCAACTAAAAAAATTACTTAAGAGTGACAACATAGGAACTAACCTTATAACCAATACTGTTTCAGGCAATGGGGAAGGAATTGAAGAAATTAGAAGAAGCTGTCAAACTGATTCATGATGAGATGATATTCCTTCGCGACAGGTAAAAGAGATTTGATTTTCTAGATTTCCTTTCTTTCTAAGGTGTTGAAAGTTGAAACTCGTTGATCACTAATCAAAAAGTTCGTTTTTCTGAAGGGAAACTGATGCACAGAGGTTAAACGAAGAAACAGCCTCAAAATGAGTTATCTCAGCCTCTTGTCTCTTGCTATCTGCTTAGGAGTTGCAAGTTTGCAAGTATGGCATTTGAAGACATTTTTCCAAAGCAAAAAGATTTTGTAATTTCGGATACCTGTTTACTGGTTATGTCATGGCATGTCATGCAAACAGCATCGCGTGCTCATTATTTTTGTTACTAAAGGTATAAAATAGGGTCAATATTTTTGTACCAACCATAGAAGTGATAGAGCTAACAATCTTCATTAATTTTCTTATGCTCGCCAGCATGTTTAATCTATGCAATAAAACAATAAACAAATGGTCCAATTAACGTATGTTTAATTGTTTTGAGTAATCTAACATCCGACCTGAATGAGCGTGCACGCTGATAATACAAGCAAGATACAACAAAAAGAAAAGGGAGCTGATACATAGATAATATATTTGATATCAACTATTGATACTAATTTTATTATGCATTTTTAGTTGAGTTATCATGCACATTATTTGAGTTATTATGCATGTTATTTTTTGTAATGAAATAGTTATACATGTTATCGATTTTATTATGCACCTTTAGTTGAGTTATCATGCACATTATTTGAATTATTATGCATGTTATTTTTTTTACTGAAATAATTCTGATATAACATGCATAATAACTCAAATAATATGCATTATAACTCAACTAACTGTGTATAATAACATCGATATCAATAGTTAGTATCAAATGTGATATCTACGAAACATTATCAAAAAGAAAAAGAAAATTTTCGTGTTGTTAAAATGGAAAATGTGTTATTCCAAATCTAAAGCAACATTCATTCACCCATAGCCCATAGGTGCTGCGATATCAACTGCTCATTTGATATTATTAGTCATAGAGAGGATTGAATCAACTTTCATCTGAATTAGAAAATATTGTACATCTCAGACAAGTTTCGCATCTCACTGGGTAGTGCCCCAATACATCTAAAAAGTATCTCAACTGTCAGTATGTATAAAATCAAACTTACATATAAAATTGAACCAAAACAATCTAAATAAAATAATGGAAAATATTAAAATCAATATGAACTTCAAAAATGCCAGGGCTCTCATACACTATCCAATCCTGAAAAAATTTACTGCCCCAAAAAATAAAAATAATAGAAGTGCAATAACGTGAACTACAATTCTATGCTGATGAAGCAACTTCTATGGCACTGCCAAGGGGCCAGGCCGCCTCAACATAGGCATCGCCAAACTGTACCTTCTTTACTAAAGTGATCTCTTGATAAGGATCCACACCTACAAAACATGCAAACAGAAACAACAAAGTCATGTGGAAGTTCTAAATAATATAAAATACTTCTTTTGTGCGAAAAAAAGATTAATCACAGCATTTCTGAATTACCAAAGCCATCGACAAGGAGTGTGAACTGGTAAACCAGGTCCATGCAAAGGTATGGTATATTCTCATCAGAAACAGAAGGATATATTGCTTTTGCATCTATGATGTTTAATTTACAAGCATGCTTGGCAGCATCTTCGAAATCGGAGGCCTTCACCTTTGCTACAGCAGCCTTAGGATCGGCAAAGCCAGCCTGATAGATTTTAAACATAAAAAGGTTTCAATAACGTGGTAAACACAATGAAAAGGGAAATCACTATACTATAGTATTCTTTTTTGCATTATATCCTTTCTGATCAAGTGTACATTTATACCTTTAGTTTTTAGTTTTTTGAACATGCTAAACACTTATTTAATTGCTAAGAGTTTAGTGTTTCTACTAGGCGATACATATTAGTTAGCAGGACTCATCTATAAGAAGCACACCATGTGTTTCCTCTTTCAGTGTAAAATTCACAAGATTTGACAGAAATGATCATCAATCAATCAGACGAATACTAAATTAGGATACACAAAAGGAGAGAAGAAAATGAACAAAAAGGAGCAAAGTTTCCACCCTTACCTCAGCAGCTCTGTCAAAGAAGAAGGAGGCAACAAACAAGTTCTTCTGCCCGTCCCCACCCCCACCATTCCAGACACCACCAAATGTACACTTCATGTGAGTGCATGCTGGCTCATTGACCTTCAGAGCTCTCACTGCATCGCTCCTGCACTTGGTGTAGCTGGTGCCTGACTGGGCAGTTGATGCATCATACTTATCGTCGCCGTACTTGTATGTTCCTACAAGAAAACAATGTTGCAGAAGATCAAGTGTGTAATCAATCCAGGCGACCAGTGCGATTTATGGCTGCTGTTATTCATCCCAAGAACAGGAGGATCAGCAGGGAGTTCAAAACCATGTGATTTCAGATCCTATGGTACAGATCTGGTTCCCATGACCCCCCCCCCCCCCCCCCAAACCACCCACCCACCTAGAATAGCTAGTCTCAATGAGAAAAAAATCGAATAGTCCTTTCCAAATAAAAAACATTTCCTTTTTGTTTCTTGTGCAACACAGTATTAATTTTGTTTGAGCCACTCAAAACTGGAGAAATCTCAGAAATGCCACCCAGAATAGATTTCGTTCGTATTTGCCAACCAAAATCGCTGCTATCTCCTTTTTGCCATTTTTTTCAAAAAGACAAAAATGACTCTGTTATGCCTACTTCGGATCCGAGTTCACTCCGGCCACCACTGACCTCGCTACTAGTGTCGCTTCGAAGGATGTCGTAATTGACTTTGAGATCGATTTTTGGGAAGGGGAAGGCCAACTGGTGTCGATGTAGAAGGGGAAGAGGAGAAAAGTAGTCACGACAAGGGCATTTTTGTCTTTTTTCTAAAAGTGGCAAAAAAAGAGCTAGCTGCGATTTTGGATGGAAAATATGAAAGAAACCGTTTCTGGGTGACATTTCTGAGATTTCTCCAGCTTTCAGTGACACAGACAAAATGTTCCCTTATTTCTAATCATTTATTTATTTTTTTGCGCATGAACACTTTCCAATTAGAGAACTTAATTAATGTTGTTTTAAATAGTTGGGCTCAATACTGGACTTGGGAGGATGAAAAATGAAAGTTAAATAAATAAGAATAAATGGATGTGATTTATTCAAACAATTGATCCAATGGTTCGTATTATCTGTATTATCTCTAGTCTCTAGACCAACATAGAGGTTTCAAGCGTAAAACTTCGATCTACTTCTATTAGGAGTAAGGATATTAGGCATCTCCCTAGTATTAATTTTAACGAATTTTTAGTGTTTAACTCCGCTTATGTTTTACATAGTCGGTCCAAAGCCCGGGCAGGAGGAGGGTTGAGATAGGCTTGGCGAGCCAACGAAAAAATTCAGCCAATCTTGTGGAAATGAAATCCAATATGGGCTTCATTTCTAGCCTACCCAACTTGTTTGGGAAAAAAGGCTTTGTTGTTGTTGTTGTTTTTGTTGTAACGAATTGTTAGTGTTTGTGGTGAAAGACTAAAAAATCAAAATGAATGCTTAACAAAGTCTTCAAATTTGAGAGTTAATAAAACTGTTTAAGTAATAGTTACCTTTATAGCCATTCAGCATGCAGTTGTTGCCTCCTTCACCGACCTTCAATATCTCAGCTCTGGCAGCTAGTAAGCCATAATGGAGATAGCTGAGGGGGAAAAAGAACAAACAATTCTTCCATTTTTAAGAAAACCCAATTCATTTCGGATATATAAGATACAATCATAAATCACAGTAATCCAGGTAACAGATGTCTGACCTATGTACATAAAGGTAATAAGTGGTTCCTTTAAGGAAGAGCTTCTGTACATAAGAATCCTGTCCATCAGACACTTGTGGGGCCTTTGCGGCATCTTCTTCTGAGATTGCATAAGCCATCTGGACTGAACCACCCCCTAGATCAACGACTCCTACTGTGCTTGAATATGTCTTCCCCAATTTCCCGAGAAGATAGTTGATTGTAACCTATTTTTTCAATTAAGATAAGTTACTAAAGATATATTTCAATGCCAGCCAGTTCATTGAGATCTTTTTGTGACATTTGTTGTATGCTCTGGTTAATTTGAAGTTTTGTTTGGATTGAGTGTATATATGCATCTTTCCTCCTTTCCATAAATACATTAGTGGACACATTAAAATGTAGCTTGCAAAAATATTCAAACAATGCAGTAATGTTTGCTTAGCTTCACCATTCACATTTAACCTACCATAGTAGACCATGATTTAAATCATTTACGATATTGTAATGACTATTAGGTTCCTCAAATTAAGTGAAACACACACAGTCACACAACCGTATGCCACTTAAATAAAAATAGTTTGATTAGGAAGTTGTACCCACTGAAAAGCACCCTCTTGAGTTCCATCAAGAACTGTCGTCCAATCAGGCTGGGACTTGAGTGAACTCTTTTCCTTCAGAATATCTCTGACCTGCACATTAGGCATTTCAATATTTCACATAAGAAACAAACAGAAATTTGTATGCAAAAATGGAAGTAAAAGAGGTGTATGTTTTCCAAAAATGCAAATTTACCGCTTGCAAAATTTGTTCAGCAGTCTCTGCCCCTAATGCTCTAAGGCCAGCCGTTGCCTAGGAGAATTTGTTAGAAAACATTATTATCAATAACAATATGTTCAAATTTGCAATGAATATGACAAATACATAGCCATATTGCAATGAAATCAGAAGTTACCCCAACTCTGACGGGTGTCTTCTCCCGTAGTTCTGCTGGAACCACAGCTTCAGCCTTCTCTAGAAGGGGTATGAGAGAATTTGCAGCCTCTTTAGGATCCTTAGCAAATGCACTCAAGCCTGGTTTTTTCTGAAGATTCAAAGGAAAGAAATTACAGATGATGATAACACTTCAAGCTTTTATATAAGATCATTAGCTAGTATTAGTCCATACTATTTGAAGCTGGCAAGTGCAATTACACCATTTTCAGTTAGTCACTGCAACTCAATGAAATCAGGAGTTGATTGCGGTCTTCAATAAATTCATGCAAAGGGTAGTACTATAGATCTCCTTTTCAAAATCATTTGGTATAGCTATATAGAAAGTTGTACATACCATCTAGCATTTCAGTTGGACTTTCTTGTATTCAACACTAATATTTTCAAAATCATTTGGCATCGCTATATAGAAAGTTGTACGTACCATCTAGCATTTCAGTTAGACTTTCTTCTATTCAACACTAATTTCAATACTGAAGTTCAACCATATCTTGGTCTGTTTAATCAACATTTACGAACTTCATAATATTCCTTGGAGAGGTAATGCAAGAAACCCTTATATACTTGAATAATTGATAACCACCGGAATGAAAATAAATATTCTGACAACAGTGTTCTTAACAAATCAACCTAGATCTCCTAAATTACAAGTTTTTGTTTTCTCAGTGTCACCTAACTTACAATTATAACTATAGGATTTGAAATATTTAAGCCAAAAAGTTATATAAATGCTTAATTTTACGAAGAATGTTCTCTTCTTCAACAGATCGATTTACCTTTTTGACATAACACCTAGATTTGAATCACAATTGAGTTTATAAATCATCTACATTGAACAATTGAACAAAAAATCATCCTAATTTCGCTTGGATCTATCAGTTAAGAGATGCCAATGCACATTATGCAACTCCGGTCAATTTCAGCTTCAAAACATTCCGCTTAGATCTACACAAATCTCACACTTCAACAGACACATTTCATCATCCAATTCGAATCAGCAACAACAACAAAAAAGAAATCTCATCATACCTGGACAAAGAGCTCGATCTCCTTTCCAATGTGAAACAACTCCAGATTCTTATCGAAGCAATACACATGCACGCGGCTGCCCGAGCTTCCAGCATCAAAGATCACGGCGTATTTCTTCTCCCCCTCGATGCTTCCGCCAGGCACAGTCTTCCTCGTGGTAATGACAGTGTCGATCGGCGATCTCGGCATGAAGAGCAACACGATCGAGACCAAAAGGAGTGGCACGGAGACGATGAGAATGACCCCACGGTATCGATGGATCTTTTCATTGAGCGGCTCGTTGCGGCCGCCGGGGCGGTAGCGCATCTTGGCGTCGGCGGGGGAGGATGAGATGGGGAGGTGCTGACTCAGATCGGCGGCGGAGGAAGAGCGGTAACGGATCTGGCCGTTGTTAGGGGACGCCTTCGCCGATTCCTGTGGCGCCTCCAGCTTTTATAGAGAGACGACTTGTGGAAAGGAGATGCTTCAGTTTGCGAATTGAAATTGAAATGCTCTCTCTCTCTTTTGCGATCGCTCCGGCTCGTTAACGTTACGCGTTGAATTTCATTCTTTATTTTTGTTATTTTGATTCTTTTTTCTTTGGATTGGAATCAGTGAAGGGAGGAGAGAGAAAGAAACTGCCAGGTAACAACTCAAGAGTAGCTGTTATTTGGGTTTTACTTGGTAAATCAAATAATTAAAGAGTATATTTAGGAATTTGGTTTATTTTCTGCCTTTTCATGTCTTAACTTTGAACAATGGGTTCTTACTAATTCAAAGGATTACATCAGGCTAACAACTCAAGAGTAGCTCGTCAGGACTGTAATTAGTTTTTAATCATCGCTAGCCATCGAGTTGTACATATTCGAATCTATTTTCAGCGTATCAAATTTGATTTGCGATCGGAGGAAGATGCATCTCAAATTTGTCTCAATCTTAAACGTATGTATTAATTAGTTATTTTTTATCATTAATTTGAGTCAGAATCAGTTTTAAATTGCTCATTTTTCCAACCGCATATTAAATTTGACACGGCAAAAATTATAGAATATATACAACTCGATGGTTTGCGACGATAAAAAAATACTAATTACAGTTCCGACGAGCGTAGTCAAAATTTGTAGGAAAAAAAGAATATTAATCATATTTAATATTTTTATAGCAGCTTCGACTATGTTCGTTGTAACTGTAATAATATTTTTTAATCATCACAAATCACCGAAATGTAGATATTCTTTAATAATGTCAAATTTGGTTTGCGATCAGAGGAATATGCATCTCAAATTTGACTCTATCTTCAACTTATATCTTAATTAATATTTTTTGTCACGAGTTATATCAGAATTAATTTTGAATTGCTTGTTTCTCCGATCATAAATCAGATTCGACGCGATAGAAGTAGACTTCAATATCTACAGCTTGATAGTTTGTGACTAATAAAAAATACTAATTACGATCACATCCAACACAACCGAAGTTGTAACAAAAATGACCTAAATATGATCCAACTGAATTAAATTATTTGTATTTTTATTAATAAAAAATAATGCACCCCCGGTCCAATCAGTGAAACAGTGGGAAACCAAAGAAATCCGGAGACATACTGTAGTTTTTTGTGTACTGGAATTGAGAATAATATGCATTTTCAGAAAGGCAATGAATTTAACGGTTCGAATTCGTGCAAAATATTTTCTCAATATTTTCAATAATACTGTATTCTGTTTTCTTAAAGAAAACATAAGACTAGCATTTTATTTTTAATCATTGGATTAGAATAAATAAACATAGTGTGATCTGATTTTAAAATTTAAGAGCAAGTTGTTAAATAAATTTAATATTTTTTTAAATTTAACTGTCTGAATTAAAATAATATAGTTATATTTTTCATTTACTAATTCATGAGAAATTGGCAAATTAATTAGTATACTAGGATGATTCCAATAACATCATGGGTTCAAACTTTCGTGAGCACAAAAGTTCGTATTTTGTTAAGAGATATTTAGTAATAGATGCTTGGAGTTTCGAGAACTCTATATGTCAAAAAAATTATGAGAAGTTGAAGAGCAGGCTTGAGCATCTGTAACTCTTAGAGTTTCTAAATAATTGTCACATCAGTTTTAGAAATTTAATTCTTTTGTTATTTCTAAATCCTTCATCTTTGAAATTAAAAAGTTAGAGTTTCTTAATTGTCACATTAACGAATTTGTGGGAGACCGATCAATTTTAGTCAATGATTAAGATATATCAGAGTTTATAAACTCTAAAGCAAAATTGCTAAATAAGAAACTTTGAAACAAAATTGCTTAATAAGACAATCATCTACATCCCTGAAACTCTAAAGCAAATTTGTAGGAGACCGATCAATTTTAGTCAATGATTAAGATATATTGGAGTTTATAAACTCTAAAGCAAAATTGCTAAATAAGAAACTCTGAAACAAAATTGCTTAATAAGATAATCATCTATGAAACTCATTTAGAAACAGTCACGTCAAATTAAAGCTCAAGAGTTATGAAAATGCTCTTTACCTTAAAGAGTAATAAATATACTTTCTTCTTTCTTTTATTTTTGTATGTTATGTTTAAAACTTACAATTCATAAAGTGGTAGCAGAAAATGATCAATTTATATTTGAAATACGAAATTCTAGAATTCTTTCATTTTGTAAGAATTTGAATCTATATATCTCTTTCCGGGGATGAGATTCATAACAATAAGTGTTAAGAACGTGGTGTACAGAGCACCTATGGTCAATGACACTAAGGTCACGACTCACGAGTTTAGCTCCAAGCAAAACATTGAGAAGAAAAATTTGACGTTTATAACGTTCAGATTTAATGTGATAACGGTAGAATTACTCAAGGACACACGTTCACGATAAAATTATAATTGAAGAATATCTTCAATCCACAAACAGAATAAAAGAGAAGATAAACTCAACTCAAAATAATTTTTTTATAATATTCAACAACTTGTCTTTTACATTTTGCTGTGAGGTTTTATATAGTCACCTTACGACTCTTTAAAGTTTTTAGATAATTAAAGCAATATTAACTACTATTATGGTTACCAAAACATAATAAATAAAATATATAGAAACTCAAGAGAGTCTTAGAAACTCTTAGACGTTTCTACAAGACTCAATAGAACAATTAAGTTGCTGATTGGATGACTTTTCAATAATCACGTTCATTTCACATGCAATTATAACATAAAAGTGTCTAGAGTCTGAAGAAACCCAAACACAAAATTGCAGCTCATTTCGTCATCTTTCTACAGAATTTTGAATGACTTAATTTGGAGCCAATGTGAGAAATTTATGCCCAAAATACTGGCCAGTTATAATTTGTCCAGAAAACTATTTCGGGAATTAATTGCAAATCTAACTTGGGTCTGGATCTTCTAAGTGTGATCTGGTCCAGAACATGCTTCTTTGATCATAATTGTTCACTTGTAGACTTGTCATGTCTTGATCGCCATCATTCTCTCCCGATTGAAAAGAACTCGTCCACGAGTTCGGCTCATGTTCGCCATGGTATGGAGAAAGATCATTCACATTGAATATAACTGAAATTTCATAATATCTTGACAGTTCCACTTTGTATGCACTGTCACTTATGTGATGTAAAATTTTGAACGGTCCATCACCACATTGTTTGAGCTTTGCATGACGACCGGGTGGAAACCTCTCCTTGCTCAAATGCACCCAAACAAGATATCATTCTTTAAAAATCACAGTCTTGCGATGCTTGTTGGCTTGCCTCTCATACTTTTGATTATATTTTTCAATATGCTTCCTGACTTGTTCATGCAAGTCTTTAACAATCTTATGTTTTGCTACCTCTCGTTGGCTATCTCATTTGACCCATAAGACCTTTGATTTCCATGATTATAACCATTGTTTAAATTATTATCTTGATGGTAATTTAAAATTAGAATGTAAAAAATAATTGATCATTTGTTCTTATTACAGTCTAGCAGATGTCAAAGATAAGTTGTGTATATAAGCACTATATATATATTACGGAGCTACACTGTGTTCTGAATATAGGTTTTTCTTTTTGTTTCTGTCTTAGAAGGTCGTAAGCATGCAATTAAACAAGTTTAAATTTTATGACAATTAAACGACAGATTTCTATGAAAAATTATTCGGTAAAATTTTCAGGTACGATGAATCCGATCAATGCTATTGTGAAGGAAGGAGGAGAAAGAGGATAATTTTGTCATTTGATTAGAATTAAGTATAATTAATTATCTAATTTAATTTTATGGGCAAATAATAAATAAATACAAGAGTTGAGAAAAATAAGACAAATATTAAAAAGTAGAGGGAGAAATATGAAATTGAGTAAGAGTTAGAAGGATATAATAGAAATTAAACTTATAGTTAATGTTATAATTTAATTTGATGGTAAATTAGAAATACTAACCAGAGTTAAAGGAGATGTGAGAAAGAGAGAAATAAAAAATTAGCTTTTTTTGTTATTATATCTAAGTAAACGGCCTTAGCACGATATATAAAAGGAAAACACCATGCCCTCCCCATTCTCCGCTCCGAACACTGGCTAGTAGACTTGCAGTGCAATCAAATATCAATCCCTATAAAAATAAAAAATAATCACCAAACTGTGGAAATTAATCATGGTGATTGCCAATTTGCAACCACCTTTATTACCTCCTCCGCTCCAACCTCCATTTCCATACCAAATTACCAATCATTCTCAGTTGACATCGATCCCTACACCGGCGGTGAGAATCACCGTAAGACATGGCTGGTCTCCCCGACGACTTCAACGAAGACGACTTCGACGATTACAACCCACATCCTTACCTAGGTGGTTACGACATCGTGGGAACCTATGGCAAGCCTCTCCCTCCTTCACCCGCTATTTGCTACCTCATCTCCTACCCCGTTTCTTCGCCTCCAGTCGCTTCTCCTCCAGTTCCAACTCTTGCTGCGGAGCCTGAGGCTGAGAAACCGGTTATTACCCCTGTAGTAGAGCAACCCTGGTACTGTACATGGTTTCCTCTCCTGATTTTCTGATGTCTTCTATTTTTTGGGTGTCTTAATAACTTAATATGCGCCTAATTTTTACTAATTTCTGTAAACAATGCTTAATATCTCTCACATTTACGTTTAAATGGTGGATCAATTAATACCAAGGTTGAGGAAGAAAATTAGTCTACTAGCTACATTGTTCAAATTTGTTGCAATTGGTTACTTAAATCAATTTACCATTGTTTCTCAAAGCTTTTAACCCAGCATCTAGCATTCTAGATCTTTATTAGCTTAATTTTGTTTAATTTGAGCTTAGGAAAAAGGACTGGCTCCTAGGAGCTAGGTATTATTCACATCAATTGCAGGAATATGTCTCCTTCATCCAAAGGGGTGTTATGATGATTACAAGTGACGGGTGTTGTTTGCAAATATTGCAAGAAGTTGGGCACATGTTGCAAATAAATTCCTGTCCTAATTAAAGATGTGCAAACTTTATAGGTCTGAACCATATGAATATGGTGAGCCATATCAGCCAGAGCCATACAAACCTGATCTCTTCAGGTCATGGCCATTCTCTATCCCGCAACACTGCTGCCGCCACACAAGAAATGAAGAGGTGAGAGGTTTCAACTACTGGAATCACATGATGCGCGGCTTGGATTTTCTTTTTGGCCATGCACAGGGGTATGGTGAGAGGAGAGTAGGTGTTGATGTGTATGGTACACCCATATATGCTAACAAGAGGGCTGCTACCGAATCAGTGGCTGTGCATGTTGAGCAGCAACCTGTCCAGAGGTTGGAATATCACACGTCAAGTGCTGTTCAAGTGCATCCAGATGGATTGGATACTGTGAGCATTTATATTATTTTACTTTTTGCATAATAGCCCTGAATCCCAAAATTTGTATTCACCAAGTCAACTCTTGTTGTCTTCTTGCGAATTTGAGTTGGTGAATCAGGTATTTGAAGTAGCAATGGTGTGTTTAAATACTCGTGTTTTTACTATAATTAGCTAAGTAACTAATTTGGCACTCTTTAGCTACTACTTTGTACCTTCCGTACCAATACCAATGACTATAGATATAGGCTTTGGCTGTACAATTTCTCAGTTTATCAAAGATCATTATACTGGAGGCCGTAACTACTGCACTTCTCTCATACTGCAATTTCACTTTTATTTCCTACTTATTAGATTCAAGCCCATTAACTTTTGATGATTTTATGATTTTATTTGACTTCTGTGCTAGCAACTCTCATTAACTCCGCCTATGTTTTAAGTAGCCGGTCCCAAGCCCGGAAAAGAGGAGGGTTGTGATAGGCTTGGCGAGCCAACGTAAAAATTCCGCCAATCTTATGGAGATGAAACCCGATATGAGCTTCATTTCTAGCCTATCCCAACTTGTTTGGGACAAAAGGCTTTATTATTATTGTTGTTGTTGTTGTTGTTGTCGTTGTCGTTGTGCTAGCAACTCTAATTGAAGCTTTATTATAAATCATGGCATTGATATAAAAAAGGAAGGTTGAGTAATATAAAAGTTTGACTTGAATTAGTGCTAGAAACTCTCATTGAAGCTATATTTAGAATTATGGCAATATTGAGATGTTAAAACGTAGGTTTTATAACATAAAATTTCAATTGAGAATTAGTGCCAAATTGTCAATGCCAACTGGAAATTTCAAATGTTTACAGGGCGGTAAAAAAAGGTAAAAGTATGACTTTATGAAACCAGATTGTGCATCTGGTTCTAAGAGGTACTGGCCTCAGAAGTTACCTGTACAACAGCTGTATATTTTTACGCACGCCATAAGATCACTGTTTAACATTTTGCAGCACATGCAAGGCCCTTCATGGTATGATGAAAGGAAGAAAGAAAAGAAGAAAATATACGGTGATAGCTACCAAAGCAACGAATATTACAACTATGAGCAGCATACCAGTTATTGGGACCTTGATTCCAGCCACCATGATACCTATCATGATTGGAGATACAATAATTTGGTAATTTTCTTAAGTACATTTGTATGGTATAAGCTAATTATTTCGATAGGATCATCATGTTTGAACTTTCTTTTTAGGGCTTTTCATCAAATGTCGAAGGAGACTCCATGGAAGAATATAACTTGCTTAGCACTCCTGTGTATTCCTACAATAAGCACTATCATGAACAGCCATTGCATGTTCAAGTTGAACCGGCTGATCAAACTTGGACTCAAAAGATGATCTCATATGAGGTACATGGGGCCATTTTTCCCTTTTAACTTGTCCATGAAGGACTGATCTCGTTTATACCTTTGAAAAATGGAACCATATCAAATAATACCAATGCAAAATGAGAGATGTAATGCTCAAACATAGAAAACATTATTATATCTGCCAGACAGCATGAATTTATCTTACTATGTCGTCGCAGCTCATTTTATTTTGAAGGCCATGTATCCTTGTTTTTCTCTATAACAGGGGTAACTTCAGTATTCTAATTTAAAGGTCAAGATTCATAACTTAGGTACCGTTAAATAGTTCAATATGAATTCATGATTAATAACTATCTTAATAGATGGAGGTTTCATGATAAACTTAGGGTAAAACATAAGAGATGGGGGCATTGATGCATAAATTATAGGTGGTGTGATTCGACACTGCATGATAACATAGGTACCCTCAAAACATAGTGGATGCAGTCATTGTTTCATAAATTATAGGAGGCAGTGTAATTTTCGACACTGCACAAACAAATTCATTATTTAGAAGACATATGACACATTTCTCCCTTTGCAGGGTTATTACAGGACAATTTAATATTCTTTTACAGTACCTGGAATTATTTTGAAGGGGAGCCTTGGTGCAGCGGTAAAGCTGTCGTCTTGTGACCATGAGGTCACGGGTTCGAGTCATGGAAACTACCTCTTGCAGAAATGCAGGGAAAGGTTGCGTACAAAGACCCCAAAGTGGTCCGGCCCTTCCCGGGACCGTGAACAAGCGGGAGCTACATGCACCGGGCTGCCCTTTAGTACCTGGAATTATTTTAGGAAGAAACAGAGCTTAGTTCCTGTGTAACTCAAGTTATCTTATTAATGTTTTGTTTTCCATGATAGAATAATCAGTCATCTTATTGTGAGAAAGGAGAAGAGGTGCATCAACCAAATATATTAAGCTATGGTTATGAGAGCGAAAGATATGGGCATACCCAATATGAGCATCTTGGGCCTTTTAAACCATCTTGGTCTCAGAATATGGGGTATTATGGTGAATATTTGGAAGGGGAGACAGTCAGATCAGAGGATGTAAGTCTTTAACTTGACGTTTACTATTATTGCTTATTACTGTTGAACAGTTTGAAAGCTACACCAGGATGAAGACGTAAATAAGAAATTTCTAGTGCTGTACCTCGTCGCCATGAGCTTGTAATAGAGGCTTTTGATTATTTAGTAAACTATTAAGTAGTGTCAGATCCGCTGTCAAGCGCTGTTTGAATGCTGAAAACCTTTTTGTCATCTGTTAGGCCAGTCATGAAAAGAAAAGAAGGGGATGGGAAGGAAAGGAAAGGAAAGGAAAATAGAATCAGGGTTTTTTGTTTATGTCATTTTCATGATTCTCTTTCATTGTATTGTAGTATGCTACATTTTATGGTGGTGAAGGTAACGCAGCTTTTGGATATAACGAGGGAAATATGTACTACGAGCAGAATCAATCTTATTGGTCAACTGGAGATAGTCATGTCCTGTATGGAGAGGATGTTTCAAGTAAACCTAGCTGGGTAAGTATACTATATTTCTTTTCAACAAAAAATAGAGTTTAATTTATGGTCTATATGCTACACCGAACAAATAAGTTAATCACACATTGAGTTTGCACACTCTCAGTAGAAAAGTTCTGCATTTGTTTAGTACTCGATACATCGATACATCTTACTTTCTATTGATTTTGCATAGGATGATGACCCCTGCAATTGGACTGACGCAATCTTCGGCTCATCTCATAATTACCATGCACATGATCACTAGTCCCCTGTTTTTACAGAATAAATAAAAATACCAATATACCATGTCACCGTGATGTCTCAAGTGTACTATAGTCAGTATTGTTGCAGTTCTGATGACATGTTCACCCTTGATAAAAGACTACAAAGTTTAGTCCTGAATTACGATAACAGTTTCTGTGCAAACTGATGTGCTACTGTTGTACTCTGCAATTCACTAGGTATATAACGCAGTCTTGAATTTTTTGGACCATTTTTATACTACTTTGAAAAGATTTCAATGAACTTGTGAATTAGGGAATGTATTTTTATCTTTTTACCATCAGTTTCCTTAGAATCTAATTTGTGAATCAGTTGCATCATTTCTGCTTTGAACCAAGAACGGATTTGGATATCTAGGTCTTCTGTTTAAGAGTTAAATAATAATTAAAAAGAAATATTCTAATTACACTGGCGTTTTCGTTATTATATGTTTTTTTTAGAAAACATAATAAAACAAACAGTTTTTGGTTCCTTCAGAAGTGCCTTGTGCTATCAAAATTTGCATTGCAAACAAAGCCCCAGTAGAATGCAAAATATTTGTCATCAAAGGTTTGTGCAGTTGGTTAAGGAATTAGGTTTTTTCTGGATTCAAGTCACGCTCGTGGCAATTTTTCAGGAGTTTTCAAATTTATTTTCTAATTTGTTTAGGTGTGTGTTGTAAGTCGATGGACAATGAATAAAAAAAATGGAAAATATTTGATGCTCGTAAGAGAGGAAATCCGATACTTGTGTGCAGCTCCCCTTGATCCAATTCAAAAATGTGAAGAGACACTAGGCTAGTGATGTATGAAATGATGAAGTGCTTAATGAACAACCAGCAATGAAGATAAATCAATACCAGGTATATATGAGTGGGCACTGTTCCAACCCCGAAAGCTCCATCCAATTACAAAGCTCCTGGAGAACACTGTACAAAATCATGGAACCTTGCGTTAGTGCAACCACACTTACTGGAAAAACATCCACTGTCAATGGCTAATTACAATCAAATAGCCATACAGGGTCATGTTGACCATTTTTTTATTATGATCTCCATCATTATTTATTAGATATAATCGAAATTCTGTGGACTGAATAAAAATTTAAATATTAAAATTAAATTGTCTTATATATATGCAGATATGAAATTTTATAGAGGTGAGATTACAGGTCTATCAACTGAACATAATTGTTAATACTAAATCACATACAGACTTGTATATGAAACAATCAAACTTAATAGATGACATTTATGCATTTGTAATTGGCAAAAATATTTTCACATTTGACAAATAAAGAGATAAGCAAATAATAAAAGTAATGGTACATTATAATAACAATAATAATAAGAGTGTCTTCTATGAACAAAAATTTTAAACACAAATCAATTACAATTGTTGATTGTTATGAATAATTGTGCAATCAAGTTGATTTTGTCATCAATAATAATTCAATCAAGTTAAATTTTGATTCATAGCAGAATTAGTCTAGTAATAATTATAATAATAAAGTAAATAATACAATAAATTAAGGAGGAATATAATGTCTTCACTTTTGTATGTCTTAATTGTGCCTCCAAATCTACATCATTCATAAAATACAAAGAATGATCTACATTTAAATGCATAAAAATATGTGAACGATCCATATTAATGATATCAAAATTTCTCTGAATCATATAATTAACAATAAAACTTTCATCTTCAATCTGACGATCGAAATTAAATAAATACAGCGAACATACATAAAAAATGAGTTTAGAAAACATCATTTCACGATTCCGTTGTTTGTTGTTGCCAGTTTGAAACGTGGAAACAAACAAACTTGGCCCCAAAAAAATTACCAATAGGGCTCAAAATTGTACAGGCGTGTAGATGAAACAGCTACTCAATTATAAGTTGCACTCTCTATGTTTTGCAATGAATACTAGCATTGAGAAAATGCCAACATAGCTTTCCTGTCTCTGATAAGGTAGCTGGATCCTAATTTTTGAACCACACATTCTCACCTCTATCTTTATTTAGTTTGTAAAGCTTGATCGGATCATGCACTAAATATCCAATTGCCATAAAGTTCCTCAGCTACCAGTTATATCATGTTAACTTTTCTCTGGATCCGGAGGATGGAAGGAGGTATTTGATTTAGTATCAACTTCTCCTAACAAGTAATAGTGTATATACTTCTAATGAAATTTTGAATAAGATTTGGAAAGTTGGTGACAGTTACACTTTTGACATTTTTTTTCTTCTCAAACTTTTAACTTGAATGGCTAACATATTTTTTTTTGGGAATTTAATTGGTAATGCAAAATTGGAAATAACAGCAATAGCTGCCTTGTTGTAGGTATGGCTGAGAAGTGGACAACTACAAGTCTACAACATTCAAGGAATTGCAACGCCACAATAAAATAAGCTCAATAATAAAAAAAAATTACAGGTGACATAACTTATCACAAAAAAATATACAGTTCGAATGTTACATTATTCAAACCTACTTAATTAGAACAAGTATGTGGAGCAGGGATAAAAAGGTAGATTAATTTAAGATCAATGCAATGCCAAAAATCATTTATTTGTGTCAGTACTGATACTCCAGTAATAATTTACGAATCGTGATCTTCTACACTGTGCATGCTGCACAACAAATTTCAGTCTTTGATTTGCAAACTAAATTTTATAATATCAGACCCCCTGAATCAAATCTGAGCCGTCCGTAACTTACAGCGCAGAAAATCTGAACCGTCCGTCAATGCTGCGCGATAGAAGATCAACTTCCATAATTTGCTTCCATACCTATCATTGAATTGTTGTTCCAAAACATGACAAGATACACTAATAACAAATGTATCAATGATTCAATGTTCTTTCACTTGTTCCCAATCAACCAAGCAGTACCATATTCAACGTACAAGTAATTGATCCACTGGTAGTGGTACTGGCATCGTATGGTACAAAAATCATAATTGTTGAGAGCTATGATTGCATTTCTTTCAGCTAGTTATTAGACTAGTTTAAACCTCAAGATCCAATTGTACTGTAGAAAGAAACAACGCTGAGGAACACAGTAAATAATTGTTTGGACTAGTTGCATTAATTTCTGGTTTGGACCATCTTGGTATTAGCCAGCTATCCAATAAGAATTTGATAAAGGGGAGCTGATATATCGATACTTTCATTGATATCTCCATCGATATCAACAAGACAGTGCCAGTTGAATTCAGTTGCATATTATTTTTTTATGATGTATGTTGTTTTTTGTATTATGCATATTGTTTTTGTTATTATGCATATAATTGATCGGACGCTTCACTGAGGACGAATGTCGCTACGCTTACCGACACAGATCGCTACGCTCATCGATGCGGACTGAACGAATCCAGTTGCATTTATTTTAAAAAATTGTTCTAGTTATTATGCATGTTGTTTTTGTTATTGTGCATGTTATTTCTTGTTATTATGCAAGTAAATAACATGCAAAATAATACAAATAACATGCATAATAACAAAAACATCATGCATAATAATGAAAACATAATAAATCATAAGTATAACAAAATAACATAATGAACTTAGCATATAAATCATAAGTATTTGACTGTTATGCATGTTATTAGATGCACAATAACAAAAACAACATGCATAATAACGAAAACAATATGCATCATAAGTAAAATAAATTTTCGTCGGAACTCAACTAGACGTGTCCGGTGAGTATCGATGACGGTATCGAATTTGAGATCCGCGAAACATTTTCCTTTGATAAAATTTCCTTCTCTCTGGCGTAGAAATGTAGAACATTGAAGGAACTTCAAATCATCATCAATATCATTAATTATCTCTGCTTGATATGAGTCGATATATTATTCTAAGGGGTTTCTACAAATTTATGGATTAGTACTAAAATGCAATTGATGTTTCTTTTTCATTGAAAAGTTATTTAAAAAATATATAGTTCAATTGTCTGGCTGTGGAAAAAAAAAGATTTTAATTGTTTATCTAAGATTGAACACTTCAAATATATAAATGTTAGATGCAATATTAAAAGGAAAAATAAATTTGAAATAGTCTGAACTGATCGATATAGGATCAGAGTTTATCTGAATTCACCGACTGATCACTTAAATTTATATGATGCTCTTAATCGCATCCATACAATTGGAAAGGATAACAACATATATATGCTGACTTACAGGATCAAGCGAGTCAAAAGATAATATGCAGAAAGAATTATATTGAATACAACTGAATATGCTTGTTTATATATTACAATTGTACGTAACTACTCATCACGTACCAAAAAAACTTACCAATTAATATTTAAGTTCCTGGCATTTTTTTTTTCAAGAAATCAAATGGGTTCAGTAGTCACTTCATTTTCAGAGCCTAAAACTTGAAGACCAATCCATTCTTGTCAAACTTGAAGACCAGTCCTCCCAATCATTAATGATAAAAAAATTCAACACTACACTTCACATGCATAACACAGTTCTAAACCAAATAAATTAATTACATAAATAAAATATATATAATGAGTTGTGCTAAAATAATTTATAAAGCATCAAGTTGCATATATTTTAGACTCGTATATTGATACACAAAGTGCAAATGACTAATTCGAACCATTAAAACGTTCTACATACTAAAATCTATTTAGAGACTAAATTTTATATTTTTAAGATATTTTTAATATTTTATCGGACGGGTGCATAATTCATTAATCAAATGATTTATAGACCTCCAATTTAACGAACTTTCCACCAATCCGATGAAATAGTAAAAAATTAAAAAAATGTAAAATCTGGTCTCCAAACATATAATTTAGTATGGAGAACATTTTCAACGATATGGATGGATTATTTGCATTTTGTATCTCAAGAACGAGTCAAAAGTATTTGCACTTTGGTACTTTATGAAGTATTTTAACACAATTCATAATATAATTAGACATAATAACATAATATGTATTAACTATAACGATAATTTTTTTATATATTATAACATATGGAATCATGTATAATATGTCAGGAAAGTACACTACTATAGAAACAATCTTTAATACTCCCATTTTATACCTGACATACTGTAAAGCCGCTATTAACGACCTTCAGTGACATTTTGAAAATTATTTTACAACCTTTAATACCAAACATTAACAAAATGGGACTATAAAAACTCTTTAATAACATATGTTAACCAAGTCCGATATTAAAAGGGCTCTTTAATACCGACCTTTCACTAAGGTCCGGTATTAAAAGGTGTCTTTAATAGCTGCATTTTACTAAGGACCGGTATTAAAATGGAGGGGTCTTTAATACCGTTACTAAGGTCTGGTATTAAAAGTAATCCACAAATCGCCTCTATTTCTTTAAATCCGCAGCGTCCATTCTAACCGATCCAACGTGCAGAAATCACTTTAGAAAAATCCCACGGATCCCTCTCGTCTCTCTCTTTATATATTTCATCTCTATCCCTTTCTCTCTTTCTCATTTGATCTCTTTAATTTTTGTTTCTCATTTCTCTCTATCTCTCAACAAATCAAACCAAAAATATTTGAATTTGGAGGAAATATCAAACTTTTTAATTCTACCTCTCTATCTGAATTTGGAGAAAAAAAATGAAGCAAATTGAAAGAAAAATAGAACTAGTATGCATTCTTTCTTTCAAAATTATTTTTAGAATTTCTTTGCTTTTTCTTTTTTAGACATAATTTAGACATATAACATGGCATAAATATTTATTCAAATGGTTTAATTGCAAAAAATATGTAAATCTTACAACGTATTTGAAAAAAATATTACAACAATGAAAGAACATATTTGCAAATAGTAAGTCTTTCTTCTAATTTATTTTATAAAAGAACATATTTGCAAAAAATATCTGCCAATCTGTCACATCGTAGTTGTCACGCTTGCATCTACATATTCGCTTTTATTTTTATTCTTTTAGACCTTTTAATTAACCACAGTTCGGTATTAAAAGGGATATTTAATAGCGACATTTTACTTAGGTTCGGTATTAAAAGTGATTTTTAATAGCGTCTTTTTTATCAGTTCGATATTAAAAGAGGTCTTTAATAGCGATTTTTTACTAAAGTTCGAAATTAAAACTTGACATTTTAAAAGCGGGTGCTTTCAACCTTTAACGGCCCTCTATAATATCTTTCCTAAATCCGATATTAAAGATCATATTAGTAGTAGGATCACATTCTAAGCTCATGGCCGCGCCGCTCAATTTGTCGACCCCATATTTGCCAGGGGCGGATGCAGTAAAATTTACAAAATAATTTAATGTATTTGTGCGATTTGTCAAATTTTTTTAGGAAATAACCATGTATATTTGAAAATCTGTGTTATTGTGCCCTCCCCTGGAAAAAATTTATAAATCTTGCTCTCCCCTGACGAAAATCCTGTATCCGCCCCTGATGTTTGCTCAACATAAGAGTGCAAACGGATTGGACAATGTATTTTCGTATCCGGACTCGAATCCGAATTTTTATTGATACGAAATTTTTTTATGAAATAGAAGTGAATTTTTGTTAACGTAGAAGAGGGACTCATTTTAACATATATAGATGTAAATCCTCACCTTAGCAAGAACTGATCGACAGCAGCAAAAAAAAAAAAAAAAAAAAAAAACTATTTTGTAATGAGAATTTTCCAATGGGTATCTATATATTGTCAGCACACTGACTTTCTTCATTCTTCTTACAAAACTGTGATCTGATACAATGGTCATCTAATTTGCAAAAAAAAAAAAGAAATTCGAGTGCTTTATGATATTTAAAATTAGGAGAACTAATCAATGACCGGATTATTATTATTATTTTTTGGTTGTTTTCTTCTTCTTTTTTTTTTTTTTTTTTTTTTGGGGGGGGGGGGGGGTTCATATCTTATGTGTTTTTTATGTTGACCAAATTTATCATCAATTTAATCAATTAGGACATAATTGATCGTCCGTTAAATATATATTATGCATCCGTCCCTAATTTGGATGGTAAATTTATTATGTCTCACTGTTACAAAAATGTTCTGTTATAACGGCTTTATAAAAACTATTATAGCGGATAAAAGCTCGCAATAACAGAAAGGAACTGCTAAAGAGTCAGAAAGCTCACTATAATAGACAAATCTATTATACCGAATTGTCAGCTAACACCGTTATAATAAATGTCTATATTTATATTTGTGTCTTCGTATATGTGCATATGCAAAAGGATGTACAAAATATCTAAATAGTTCGGTAAATCTTTAAACTTTAGTACTTTTATATATAATAAAGCACAAGAATGCCACAAGTAGTGGTGGGGATGTGTGCCTTAACTTTTGTGATTAATTAACAAAAGGTTTTCGTTTAATACCTAATAATGCCACAAATGTATTGGCATTACATCATCATGTTGGACCGCTTAATTAATCAGAAATTATGTTCCGGTTATGTTGTGTGATGCATATATGATATATACATAAGCCTCAATCTTTAAAGGAGGTGCTAGAGCTAGTCTGACCTCATGGTTTGGATATATTAATTAAAGGATTACATGCTCCTGTTCCCAAAAGGGGCATGCACATAAGTTTTAATGGGATTAATGTATTGGGTGAAGTTATGGTACTTGTGCATCTGAATTCTCTGATGTGCATGAGGTTCGATGCGCATGAATCTTCACGAATCTCGATGTGCATCGGAGGGTTCAGATGCGCATGCACCATAATTTTGCTCTAATGTATTTTATTCTTTTTGCTTTGACATCTAATATTTTGCTTAGTGACCTAAAAGTCTCTCCGCCTAAATTTCGAACCCATGATCTCTCTCATATAAATGTTATTGTTCTTAGCCACTAGATTGAGAGCCAGTTGTTACATGTACATAAAGCTTATTTATTTATTGTTGCAGGGGAGGCAATTACCCACCCCTCATTCCAACAGCAGTTTAGCTTCGCCACTGCCTCATAGTGAAGATTTCGAATTCAAGTTTTAGCAAAAACAATATGTGAGAAATTTTTAAAAGAGTAAATTCACATGATCAAAAGGTTGTGTGATGGTAATTATTTAGATAAATTCTGCTATGGATCAAAATAAGTAGAGTTGCATTATTATTTAGTAACAATCAATAGTTGTAGTTGATTCTAATAACATTATTTATAAGAATTTTGATCCATAAAAAGCTGTTAAAATTAATATAACAAATCTACTTTCTCACTCAATAGGTATGTGGTGCATTTATTTGTTGAGTGATCACTTCACAATGTTTATTTTGATAATGTTACCAATGAAAATCCAAATTAATTCATAAAAATCGTTAAAATAAAAAAGGACATAGCCGTATTCATAAGTTTATATACAGATTAGTTGTGTTGTCAATTTGGTGTGATTTGAGTATCATTTAATATTCTATTTTGAATTATCAAATATTAATCGTTAAAATATTGCATTAAACGTGATGAATTTTGATGGAGTATGAAATGACACTCCAATTGTACGAAATAAAAAAAAACAACTAATTTATAAGCTCAAGAATACACTTATATATTTTTTTCTGTAATAATTATTTTGTGAATAAATTTGAATTTTCATAGTCAAAATAATTCAATTGGACAATTTACTGATTGGTCCTCGAAGTTTAAAATATCTATTACACTCGTACAGAAAGAGGAATCAATGCCGAATTACAAACAACTCTATATTTTCATTTTGTGGTGTTAGATGGAATTCATATTATACGAGTTCTTTGTTATCTTTCAGTTGTTAAAATTCAAATTATTTTTCATAAACACAGAATTATTTGATAAGAAAGATTGTCTATATATACCATCATAACCACTTGGCAACATACTTAATCAAAATAAGAATTCCATAAGATTAACAAGTAAAATAAAGAATTTTCCTTATGGTGCACAGCTTGATTTGGTGGCTAAGGAGACAAGTCATAGTCATTGCCAAATGCCAAGAGAAAGCTACCAATACACAAAAAAATTGGAGGTGAGTTGTCTACACTCAAAAGCAGCGTCTCTTTTGGCCAACAGAGAGACTTTGCTTTGTTTCTCTCTCGTTACTTTCTCCATGCAAATTGCAAAAGGTAAAAAATTGTACAGCCAATTTTGGTCCGGAAAGTAAGGGTTTTTAGTAAAAGAGTGCAGCAGGACATCACATGGGGAGGCAGCCAATTTGGTGTCTTCTCTAAGACCTCACATCTTCACTTCTCATTTGGCATTAGTATGTGATGTGGGGTCAGATACTAAATTTTTTTTAGATAAAAATGGAAATCAAGCTATTCAAATTTAAATGATTTTAAGTTTTCTCATTCGGATTTAGAACTCAAGATCTCTCACACAGAGGTCGTTGTTCTTAGTCATTATGCTAAAGACTGGTTCTTTCAAATTATAGAGTTATTTGTCAAAAAAATGCTTATTGTTACTTACCAAAGAATTATTATAACTTTTTTTTTAGGGAAAAATGAAGGTCAAGCCTCCAAGTTTCATTAAAATGATCACCAAGTGATCCATATTTACAACAGTTATTATTTAAGTACATAGAAGAAAATAAAAAAAGAAATAAAGGAAAAAAAAAAGCAAAATTGAGAAAGGGGAGCATAAGGATGGAGATTATGTCCTGCTCTAGTTTCCAATAGTATCTCCCTGACGACCTCCAGTTCATGTAAACTTTTATCTGCGAAAATTCGAGATAATGGACAATTCGATACAACACAGAAATGGGCATCGCCACCTCTTCATTGTGAATCCTGTACTGGTCTCCTTCTCACCTATTGATATTTGTACTTCCTCCTCTCTCATACCAATATCGACGTTCCTCTATGATTTTCCTGACAATTTGAATTTGAAGTTTGCACTTCCCATCAAATATCCTTCTGCATCTTTCTCGCCAGGTGATGAAATTGGTATATATCTCTAATTGTTTCCAAAATGATGATTGTTCCGCGAGCAGCATCCTGCGTGGCAAAGGGGCAAGGGCCTATGAAGCTTGCGCTCCCTTCTGTGTCAACACTGTACTGTAAGTATAGAGGTCGGTTTATATAAAATTATGATGATCAAATAATGTATCACTGTACTGTAAGTTTGTAACAATCTTGCTCTAAACGAAACATAATTGTAGTGTCATGCTTATAGTGTGCAATTGTGTATATAGTCTGTGTGTGATAGGATGAGGAACTTTTTTTGAAGTAATAACCACTTCTCCCAGGAATTTTGAAATACAGAAATTTAGCTATATTAACTTAATTCAAAATTTATGTCCAGCAAATGAATTCAGAAATGTTTCTTGCAGATGGTTCTTATAAACTTTTATGGAGTGAAGTTACAGTGATCTTAGGAACACCAAAGCTTTCCGTGCTCTTAATTCAAAACATCTGTAATCACCTTTGAATTTGATTTATCATGCTTAACAAATTTTTTTATATCAAAATTTTGTAAGGATTTTTTTCACTTTTTAGATTTTTTTTAAGTATGTGTTTTGAATATTTGATATTGACTAACTTTTTTGCATAACATTGTTTATCTTATTATTAGTTTAGTTTCGTTTTTACAAAATTGAAAAAAAGTAATTATAAAATTGTTAAAATGGAATTTTTGTTCCTAGAAAAACTTAATATAAATAAATTATAGAATTATTGAGCATGATAAATTGAAATTTAAAAATAATTAAAAATATTTTTAGTTAAGATTACGATAAAACTACTAGTAACATCATAATTTTACTCACATTTATGCAAAGGTTCATCCCTCTCAACCAAATATCAGAAAAACAAGCCATTGGAGTTTGTTGCTCAATGAATGGAACATATTCAATGTGTGGTTGCATCGTGCATGCCATGCATATGTTTCTCAATAGATTGGTACATTTGCTATTTGACTTGGTGTATCTCCATAAAGATGCATTTTTATATCCAGATAGGGGTTGTCAAAGTGTTCTTCAATTTCAATTTGGCAAATTTCTCTATTTTATTTAAACAAATGACAAAAGAAAATATAAAACTCAAGTGGAATTAATAGGCCTTCAATAATGTCCATCTAAATCTGCTTTGTTTCGTCGAAATCAGTGATTTGGAGCAAGAAACCTTCGATGTCTCAAGTAAGCATACTTCTTATAGTTTTTCAACCAAATAGAATGAGTATTTTCACCACAAACAAGACACGCTTTGGCTCCTATCGTCTTGAAATTAGAAAAGTCATCGATTGTGCAGAAAATCATGACACAAAGAGTGAAGTATTCTCTCAAATGTAAATCAAACACACGCACGTCGTCCCTCAACTTTTCAAGGTCATCCATCAATAATGCTAAATACACATCTATGTCGTTTTCAGGTTGTTTGGAACCTAAAATCAATAATGACATCATCATGCGTCTCCTTTTCATGCACAACCATGGAGGAATATTGTACACACACAATAGAGCCGGCCATGTACTATGACGGCTACTCATGTTGCCGTAAGGATTCATACCTTCGTTGCATAATCATAATATCAGATTTCTAGGTTCACTTCCAAAATTCTTGAAATTTATGTCTATATTCTTTCATTCGGGAGTGTCGGCATACATGCATGAATTCTTTCTACTTCCAAATTCAAAGGACATAACAGTTTTTTTCCCTGTAGGTTGAATCTGACAAATCATTTTTCTTGCAACGTGTCTTCTAAATGTTTTAGTAAAGATGTAAAAGTTTTTATCGCTCCATCTGTTTTTTACTTTCAAGTTGTACAATTTAAAAACAACAGTTATTTTAGAAAATTTAGTACAACCAGAAAATAACGACACGTCAGATTCCTTAAACACACTGTCCAAATTTTCAAGAATATAAACACAATCATCTACAACATCAATCATCATTTCATCCAAGTTTTCATCCTACATACATGATAGATAATCTACAATTCTGTAATTTCTACATTTCATACCCTTCTTCATGACCTCTTACATTTATTTTCGGATCTAAATTTTCTAAATTTTGTTTTATATTATTTACCCATTTAGTACATTCTAACTCGTTCTGAAAGCTCTTCATGCCATATCCAATTAGTGTACTTCTCCATAAATCCACGTCTGATCAGATGATCTGTAATGTCTTTGCACATCGAAATCACCAAGTTCTGACAATCCAGACAGGAACAAGAAAGTGACTTTTCACCCTTAGATATCATATTTTTAGTGACACATTTTGCAATTTCTGTCAAGTATTCATCTGATTTGTTGGCTTTCATACATCCACATGTTCCGGTAATCCATCTGAAAACAATAATATTCTCATGTCATCTTTATATATCATATTTTTAGTGACACATTTTGCAATTTATGTCAAGTATTCATCTGAAGTCTGTTGGCTTTCATACATCTATTTCGGGTTATCATCATAAGATATTAGACTGGCTAACCATCCTAACTCACTCTCTGAATGCTTAGTTTCATTAGTGGATATACGATAGTTGCAATCTAGCATTTGAGAAAAAAATTAGCAGCATTTCTCTTTAGTTCCCCGAATACCGACTCATTTTGGGTGTACACACATACTCGTGGGAACAAACGGAGAAATATTATACCTGAGTTTTTCTTAAAACTAGATTGCAATTATCGCACACCCACTAATTCTAAATGAGATAAAGCATTTAAAGAGAAGTCCCCAACGAAGACAATTAGAGATCTATTGGATTAATCTCGGACAGGTACTGACCTAAATTATATATGTTTTGATATTTTGATCTTATATGATAACACCGACCTAAATTTATATAATATTGGTAGCTCTCTCGATATTAGTTGCATATGATCATACTTCAATATTTTCTCATAATTAGATTTTTTAAGATTTAAATAGATATATAATGAAACTAATCTCAATAAATTTGAAGAAAAGTTGAATGAAGCAGTTAAAAAAAACTCACACATATATATATGTAATTTTCATCTTAATTTATATAAAATGCTTATATGAAATCATAAATTTCACAAATATATAAAACCACGTATAAATCGGCATATGCCACTGCATAAACGCGTATGTGTTTGCAATGTTCTTTGGCACGTGATTCTGAGATAGAGATCAAGGAGAAACCCTGAGATTGATCGAGGTGTCATCTAATGCCAGATAGTGTAAGGTAAATGAAAATGCTGACACAATCTGTTATAGACAAATGATGATATTAAAAGAGGGCAACGGGTTTGTGCTGGTACATAATTTATGTAGTGCTGATGAGAATATGGGAGGTTAGTAGGATTTCTGCTGCTGCACCAGAAGTGCTGGTGCTACTGGAACCAGCCTTCTCTGAGATCCCCGGTTGCTGAGTGGTAGAGAGGCAATTGAGGGTTTGAGCTGGTATCAGTAGATAGTTAACATGATTTTTTGACATACCAGTAAGTGATAAAGAAGTTGGACTGTAATGATACCAGTTGGCAGTGTTGTCTCTTATCTGGTACACCGATACCAGATATGGTATAAGAAGATGGTTAGGTGGGTATTCAGATGATATAAGGAGGTTGGCTGATCGGCTGGCAAAGGGCAGATGGATAAATACCAGTTGGTACAGGGATTACATGTGCAATATACTTGATAAGGGGATTGACTATGATCTGATTGGATGTTCGAGATTTTCGCAATTGAAGGGAAATGTTGAATGTGACTAGTGATTAGCTAGTGGAAGTATGCGAGGTTCGGCTTAGCTCCGATTGAGAGTTGATTTGGAGAACGTGAGGCACAAATATAGCCGAGCTTTCTTGGGACAAATTACATTCAAGGTCGGGTGCGAAAGCTAACTTAGCAGCGGAGATGGCGGTCGCTAGAAGCATAAGACGCTTTGCCCAGTGATTGCGGGGAATGTTGACCTCCAAATGGTCTACCATCTAGATGGAGTTTTTCGGAAGTGCGTGAAGAAAAGGCTCAGGGGATAACTCTAGTTTGATTTTTGTGATTAGGTTTACTTAGAGATTGTTGTGCTGTTTGGGAAGTTTAATATTTTGCAAGTGCATCGGATTTTAAAATTACACTCTATAGAGATATAATAGAATAGGGTCTTAGATAGTGAGCATGGGTAGATGATTCATGTAATTGAGTTGTGTTAGTTTTTGTATTTTTTTTCTATGAAAATAGAAGTGACAGGCGCTTCCTACATGTTTAAAATATATATATATATATATATATATATATATATGAGCATGGCTAAAATAATATGCATAGTACACCCCATTTCGTACTATGCATATAAATATAGGTCAATAAATTGAGATTTAAGTTGCTCAATAAATTCTTCATATGAAAATATTGTAGGAAATTAAATTTCGTGATTTTTAGAGCTTTCTTGCTATTTTTTAATTTTTTTTTAAAAACAGTCTAGATTTAATACTACAAAAGTGCCATTTCTGAGCTGTTTTTAAAAAATATTTAAAAAATAGCAAAAAAGCTCTAAAAATTACAAAATTTTATTTCCTACAAGATTTTGATATGAAGAATTTATTGAGCAACTTAAATCTCAATTTAATGACCAAATTAAATATAAATGACCGCATAGTACAAAATGGAGTGTACTATGCATATTATTTTAGCCATGCTCTATATATATATATATATATATAGAGTTGTGCTAAAATACTTTATAAAGCACCAACATTCATATACTTTAGACTCGTATCTCGACATACAAAGTGCAAGCGACCGATCAAGATCGTTGAAAATGTTATCCATACTAACATCTATTTGTAGACCAAATTTTATATTTTTTTGAAACTTTTTACTATTTTATCGGATAGGTGAAAAATTCATTAATCTAACGATTTACAGGCCTTCAATTTAACCAATTTTGCACCCATGCGATAAAATAGTAAAAAAATTCCAAAAAATGTAAAATTGCGTCTCCAAATTGATGTTAGTATGAAGAACATTTTCAACGGTCTTGATCGGCCATTTGTAGTTTGTATCTCGAGATAGGAGCCTAAAGTATACGACTACTGGTGCTTTATAAAGTATTTTAGTACAACTATATATATATATATATATATATATAGATATATATATATATATATTCTTCGGCACGCATATTGGAACCCGTATTTTGCAAAATTGTTTTAAACACACCCAACCGCCTATTAAAAAACTTAAGATGGTCAAAAGCATGATTTCTCTGTATTTGGTTACAGAAAATCCTATCATGGACCATATATAATAGTATCACATAACACCAAATAAGTTAGAGGGATCAATTATAACTCTTTGCACCGAATTTTTACCATGGACCATCACCATGCATGGTTATAGTATCTTCAAAAGGAAGCAGCAAGCAATTGTACTACTTTGGATCTCTACCTCCTTCCTTGCAAAAATGGGAAACCCTAAAATCATGGACTATGGACCATGGTTAATTAGTCACTTCAAAGGAAAGCAGCAAGCAATGAAGCAATAGTACCTCCACCCCCTTTCTAGTAAAATAGGGAGCTCTTTTGTGGTTTGGTTGGTAGTTTGTACTAAAGTGATCATGCATTTTTCTGTTGAAGATACCAAGACTTGTCAATTATTATTGTATCAAGCTTAAAATTTTAAACAGTTTTTATGATGTAGAAAGTAGAAACCTAGTATTAATTATTATTAAAGGGTTTTTTTTAAAGGATTCCTGTGAATTAATTGTGATATTTTGTATTTCTTTCAATCTTTTTTCAAAAAAAAAATGGCTGGTAAATCTCCATTTATACGCAGCAACACGATGTGATTTTTTGTAGTTTAGCCTACGAGTTTTTTTTAATTGTTTTGGTTATTTAAAATAGCCATTCTTTGCCAATAAATTTTATTTGGAAAATCACATTCGACGGATAGATACTCGATCTGAATAAAATAATATATTATAGTTTGTACACACGTACTCGTCAGAACAAAAGGAGAAATATTATACCGAGTTTTTCTCAAAACTAGATTGCAACTAACGTATATCTACTAATCCTAAATGATACAAAGCAATCAAAGAGCAGTCCCGAGCGAGAACAATTAGAGATTAATCCCTATTAAATTAATCTCAATAAGATACCGACCTAAATTATATATGTTTCGATATATACAACATGTTACAACAATTAATACAACATCCAAAACATGTCATCCACATTAATAAAACATGATTACACATGCATCATGATCATGTAATACATCAAAAGTATCACCATTCAACAGTAAAATAATTAATAATCCACGACATTAAATCAAAATGTTTACATATCTAGTTGGATTACAAATGTTCTTCTATTTCAGTAATACACCCATGTTTCTTTCGTTAATAATTTCAAATCAAAAAGTAAGCACAAAAAAACGAGAGTCAGCAATAACTGGTAGTGTTAAAAAGAGATAATCATGATATGAGCAAAGAAAACTATCTACCCTTAAAGAGAGACTAGAAAAGGAGTAGGCTCAAGCGTGAAAGATTTGAAACATGCGAGGCTCGTATGACACCAGGGTTTGGAAATAGGAGCAGTTTGGAGAAGAGACGCTTGACACAGTAGGGAGGAGAGAGCGAATGAGTGAGGGAGCACAAAAGGTGGCTCGAAGACGAGCTAGGGTTGGGAGATAAAACAACGAGAGTTTAGAAAAGAGGAGAGAGAGAGATGCGAGATATTTGAGACTTGGACGAGATTTAGGATTAGATATAGGCGCTAATGTGTATTGGTATTTGATGATGTTAAACAAAAATCACGACAACAACTTTACTAGAAAGTTGTAAGCCTCAACAGGTGAGTGAAATTGTGTTTAAGGTGCTCTAGGACTGTGAGGACATGTGTTCAAATCCCAGGACCCAACTTTTTTTCACATGAAGATTTTATTCTTTGTTAACATTTTTTTCACATCAAGATTTTATCCTTTGTGTTTGTAGGTGCCACATCAAATTCATCGTATAAGTACATATTATAATTGTGAAATTATGAATCTAAGTCCAACATTCTAAGACATTATTAAAGTTTCATTTGATTGTGGGAGTTTTAATCATTTTTATCTATGGTTGTACTTTTGTTGTGCATATTAATTGAAAAGATAGAAAATAAAAATTTAGTTGTGTATAATAATCAAGTATCACACAAACAAAGTATATAACACCTATTAATTACAAATTTTCCACCACAGAATCACACATAACAACAAGTATCAACAAAAAACCAAATATAACAATCACACATAACAATTAAGTATCAACCAAAATCCAAGTATCGACTAAGTATCAACCAAGCAACAACCAAGTATCAAAACAATCAAGCATAACAAATAAAGAACGTGCAACACATAACAAACAAAATATACACCACACATAATAACAAAAAAACAATATATCATCGAGGCCAACATAGCTCAATGTGTTCATAATACCATCGACACACATGACTACAAAAGACAAGATTTTACTCAGAGAAAGTTGGGATCATACTTGGAATCCTATATGTCCTCATCGGAATCTTCAATGAGAAAGTTGGGATCATACTCAGCATCGTGCAAGTCCTCGTCGAAATCTTCGTTGAGAAAGTTGGGATCATACTCAAATCTCTCCCCCTTAATACTTTCGAAAACAAACTCGGAGTCATCCCCCAAAATGTTCCTCATAAGCTTTCTCGACGTACTCAGAAACATACTCGAAGTCATCCTTGTTAGTTTCTTCCTCGAAAACTTCTTCTTCGGGTTCTTGCTCGAACTCTTTATTTGCTTGTAGTTCTCAAGAAAAACAATCGATTTCAAGAACTCCACTAATTGAACTAGAAAACTTGATGATATTGTCTTTCGAACTCGAAAAATCGAGAACCTTGTTGTTTGTGCTTGAGTGCTCGGGATGCTCGTTTGTCAAATCAGAGAGCTCAGGAACCTCATCTTTTAAACACGAGAACTTGAGAACCTCATTTGCCAAACTAGAAAACTCGATATTCTCATTTGTCGAACTCAAGAACTTGGAACCTCGTCGGAAGTCAGCTCGTCTGTTTTCTCCTCGGGTTTGAGATTTCTCATTATATACAAAACTAACTTATGATTGATACAAATGACTAAGGTCTCTTATATAGACGACAAACGTCTTGGTCCAAAAGTAAGTAATAACCGAAATAAATAAAGAAAATAATTGATTGATTCGGTGAATATACTGAAATTAATTGCTAATGAAATAAAAGATAAAAAATAAGAAAATAATCTAAGTAAACTTGAAGGACACACAAAGTGATATTAGAATAAATTTTGATACGATCCATCAAATTAATTCGAAATCACAATCAGAATAAAATCTCGTGTTGTATCTCGTTGGATTGCTTCATTTAATGTCCTGATTTTGTGACATTAATTTTGCTTATTTCTTGGGGTTATTTTTTCTATTTATTATGGTTCTGAAATTGAGGTTGCTTTCTAGATTCATAACATTGCGTACGAGGATCGAATTACTTATTTTGTCTCATTATTATCTTCGAAGTTCAAATGATGTTTTGAGAGAATTAACTAGCTTAACCATCAGTCTTGTCAAGCATAGCCTACTTTGTGTATTTTTTTTTCTTCTTTTTGAAAGATAAACATGTTTCCAAAAACTATTATCTCATGTATATGGGAAAAAACGTGCAACATATGATTTTAAGAAACCATCATATCTTTTTTATATAGGATAAAAATCATAAATTTGGTCATAAAATAGCTTGATGTCTATTATGCTGATCCCCTCTTGAAATAACATACCAAACTACATCATTTTGATCGCACATGTTTTGAAGCACATTAATTATTATTATGCCCAAATCTATTTCCCTTTATAGCAACTACATGATATCTACAACGGATACATTGATGATAATTGGTAGGAGAGCAACCCCATTCCATTAGCCTGGATATTTTCATTAATTAGGAGTTGGTCCATGGGTATAAGTGGAACGGGATCTGATGCTGTGCGAGACGGTGTAGCGCAGCATTTGTACCGTCTGATTTTCACTAATTGCATCAAGATTTGTGTCAAAGTATAAAGACTCTCCTTGATTTCCGTCTCTGACGATCGATCGCGAAATTGACGGTCGATTCGGAATATCCATTTGCTGTAGCGCGCTACGTACTAAGCTACAGCAGATCCGGGTCCGGGTATAAGTTGTCAATTTGTTTGAATTGATAGGAGAGAAGGTCATCAAAGAATTGAAATTGCTGGAATGAGATGTTGAAACGGTCTGGAAAGCGCAAGTTTTATTTCTCCTCCAAGTGGCTAGATTTGGTCACCGTGTTAATAGCTGATTCTGATTGGGAAAGTTAAGTGTCTATTTGACATTTTCTTTTATTAATTGTTACATTAATTGATGCTATTAAGTGGACAAGCAAGGATAATGATTGCTTGAGGAACCATTTGCAAAGAACCGATGAGCACAGAACGTGCAACCCTATCGAAATAATGGAGAAAATATATATAAGTTGAAGTTTTTAATTTAAACAATATCGATATACAACAGAAACTAGATGTGCATTAAAATATTTAAACTATAATTCTCAATTATTTTTAGGAATTTTAACAATTCAAAATAGATTCTGCATAATTGGTTTGATACTTACCTAAAACAATATGCGTGCATGTTTGATGAGCCGAAAATTTTTTTATTAACCAAAATAAATTAAAAAGACACAAAACTGACAAAATTCGGATCAAAATCACTAAAGTAGACATTGCGGAATCACTAACTCCGAGTTAACTCCAGAATCACCGACTCCAGAGTTAATTTATACGAATTCAAAAATAGAGTGGCTGAAGGCGCATGACATTGAATTTTTTAATAATGAAAATATTAATATTTTAATTGATGAGTTGGGTTATATTTAGGTAAGTTTTTGTAACGAATTCGACTGCGTTCGTCGAGACTATAACTAAACTTTTTTTAACGTCGTAAATCATCAAGTTGTAGATATCTGAGTCTACTTTCACCACGTTGAGTCTGATTTACGATCGGAGGAACGTGCATCGCAAATTTAGCTCCATCTTAAACTTATACCTTGATTAGTATTTTTTTATCATGAGTTTGCGTCAGATTCAATTTTGAATTGCTCATTTCTCCGATCGCAAAACAGACTCGACGCGATGGAAGTAGACTCGAATACCTATAGCTTCATGGTTTGCGACGATAAAAAGGCTAATTATGATGCCGATGAACTTAGCTGAAGTTGTTACAAAAAATATTAAGTATGATTAGCATTTTTTCTACAAACTTCAACTTACGCTCGTCGAAATCATAATTAATTCTTTTTTATCGTCGCAAACCATCAAATTGTAGATATTCGAGTCTACTTCCATCGCGTCGAGTCTGATCTGCGATCGGAAAAATGCGCATCTAAAATTTGGCTCCACCTTCAACTTATGTCTTAATTTGTAATTTTTTATCATGTGTTTGTGTCAGAATCAATTTTGAATCACTCGTTTCTCTGATCGCAAATCAGACTCGACGCGGTGGAAGTAGACTCAGACATTTACAACTTGATGACTTGTGATGATAAAAAAAGCTAATTACAGTCTCGACGAGCACAGTCAAAGTCGTTACAAAAACTTACCTAAATAAAATCCAACTCTTGTATTAAATTATTAATATTTTAATTAACAAAGTTTTCAACGTTAAAAAGGTGAAATATTTTTTCATGATTGACCTAAGAAAAATAAAAATAATATCTATGACTTTTAATTTAATTTTTTTTACAGCAATGACCATATTTTATAGCATTCAGGTTCACATGTGTTTTCTAGAAGAATACGATTAGAAAAACAAATTATAAACTGAAAAATGTTCTGATCGCAATACATGTAACCATTAAAAAAAACACCACAAAACATCATATCCTACTCAGAAGTGTTTCTGATCGTAGTACTTCATTTAAAAGTGGTAACCTTTCAAAAAAAACTTCACAAAACATCATATTTTACCACTAGAAGAGTTTTTTCTCCGAGTACTTCATTTAAGTGTTGTAATCATTTACTAAAACACAACGAAGAAGCATCGAGCACCACTCTAAGTGTTTCATGTCCGAGTACATATTTTATGAGTCATTTCGATCACAGTACTTCATTTATGGGTGGTAACCATTAAATAAAACATCACAAAGCATTTTTACCGTACTGCCAAAAGTGTTTCTTATCTGAGTACTTTATTTATGAGTTGTAATCATTAAACAAAACATCACAAAGCTTCATATCCTACTAAGAAGTGTTTCTGATCAATCTACTTCATATATGTGTGGTACCTTTCAAGAAAACTCTACAACACATCGTATCTTACCACGAGAAGAGTTTCTTCTCCGAGTACTACATTGAAGTTTTGTAACCATTCATTTAAGTGTTTCTGATCAATGTACTTCATTTAGGAGTGGTAACCTATCAAGAAAAAACGCCACAAAGCATTATATATTACCACGAGATGAGTTTCTTCTCCGAGTACTTCATTTAAGTGTTGTAACAATTCATTAAAACACAACGAAGAAGCATAGATAGCACTCTAACTGTTTCATGTCCGAGTACATAATTTATGAGTCATTCCGATCAAAATACTTCATTTATGGGTGGTAACCATTAAATAAAACATCACAAAACATCTTATCATGTTGCAAAAAGTGTTTCCTATATGAGTACTTCATTTATGGACGATCACCATTAAAGAAAACACAACAAAGCATCAAATCATACTACGAAGTGTTTCTGATCGTAGTACTTCATTCCAGTGTTGTAACCATTCACTAAAACACAACGAAGAAGCATCGAGTACCAATCTAATTGCTTCACGTACAAGTACTTAATTTTTGAGTGATTCTGATCGGAGTACTTCATTTATGGATGTTAACCATTAAAAAAACACCACAAAGCATCGTACTCTACTGTGAGAAGTGTTTCTTATCTGAGTACTTCATTTATTGGTGGTAACCTTAAAAAACCACCACAAACCATAATATCCTACTAAGAAGTGTTTCTGATCATAGTGCTTCATTTATGAGTGGTAACCATTCTAGAACACTCTAGAAAGCATCATATCTTACTACGAAAAGAGTTTCTTCTCCGAGTACTTCATTCAAGTGTTGTAAGCATTCACTAAACACAACGAAGAAGCATCGAGTACCATTCTAATTGCTTCATGTACAAGTACTTAATTTAGGAGTGATTCTGATCAGAGTACTTCATTTATCAATGGTCACCATTAAATAAAATGGTACAAAGCATCGTACTCTACTGCGAAAAGAGTTTCTTATTTGATTACTTCATTTATGGGTGGTAACCATTAAAGAAAACCCCACAAAGCATCATATCCTTCTAAGAAGTGTTTCTGATCAATGTACTTCAATTAGGAGTGGTAACCTTTCAAGAAAACGCCACAAAGCATCATATATTACCACGAGATGAGTTTCTTCTCCGAGTACATCATTTAAGTGTTTTAACCATTCATTAAAACACAACGAAGATGCATAGATAGCACTCTAAGTGTTTCATGTCCGAGTACATAATTTATGAGTCATTTCGAACAAAGTACTTCATTTATGGGTGGTAACCATTAAGAAAAACACAACAAAGCAACATATCCTACTAAGAAGTGTTTCTTATCATAGTGCTTCATTTATGAGTGTTAATCTTTCAAGAACACTCTACAAAGCATCATATTTTACTACGAAAAGAGTTTCTTCTCCGAGTACTTCATTTAGGTGTTCTAACCATTCACTAAAGCACAACGAAGAAGCATCGAGTACCACTCTAATTGCTTCACGTACGAGTACTTAATTTTTGAATGATTTTGATCAGAGTACTTCATTTATGGATGTTCACAATTAAAGAAAACACCACAAACCATCGTACTCTACTGCGAGAACTGTTTCTTATCTCATTACTTCATTTATGGGTTGTAGCCATTAAAGAAAACACCACAAAGCATCATATCCTACTAAGAAGTGTTTCTGATCGTAGTACTTCATTTACGAGTGGTAACCTTTCAAGAAATCTTCACAAGGCATCATATCTTACGACGAGAAGAGTTTTTTCTCCGAGTACTTCATTTAAGTGTTGTAACCATTCACTAAACACTAGGAAGAAGCATCAAGTACCACTCTAAGTGCTTCATGTACGAGTACTTAATTTATGAATGATTCTGATTAGAGTACTTCATTTATGGGTGGTAACCATAAAATAAAACATCACAAATCATCTTACCGTACTGCCAAAAGTGTTTCTTGTCTGAGTACTTCATTTATGAGTTGTAATCATTAAAGAAAAAACACCACAAAGCATCATAATCTACTAAGAAGTGTTTCTGATCAATGTACTTCATTTATGTGTGGTACCTTTCAAGAAAACTCCACAACACATCATATCTTACCACGAGAAGAGT
>CAXKVX010004228.1:0-25381 GCA_964058865.1 Eleocharis quinqueflora
GTATCGGTAAGTGAAACCGATGTGAGTAATGACTCACAAAAGAAAAGCATGTGACACGAGAGATGGTTGCTGGATAAAAGGCCAGTGACACGAGTGTCGGGAGAAAAGACAGTAACACGAGAGATGGTTTCTGGAGAAAAAAATATGAAGATCATGAGAAGATGTGGTGAGGAGCCACATGAATTAACGCGGTGAGGAATCGCGATGTGGGTTTGAAACTCACAATATATGACCTGAAAAGTCAGGCAATTGAAGAAGGAGATGAAACCACAATTTATTTTTTGAGAAAGCAAGAAATAAGTGTAGAAGTATGCCCAAAATATTCTCTCTAAATTCAAGACGGAGAATTGTAATTCGGTGATGACTCCATTGTTGGTGAAAGAGAGGTTAGTAAAAGAAGATGGTAGTGGTGATGCCGATGCGGCGCAATATAGAAGTTTGGTTGAGAGTTTGTTATATCTTACCACTAGGAGACCCGATATTATGTATGCTATGGGATTATTGTCTCGGTTTATGCATCAACCAAGCAAAACACATTTTGGAGTTGCAAAGAGAGTGTTGCGGTACATACAAGGTACAAAAGATTATGGTCTAATGGTTTGAAAGAAATGAAAGAGAAGATGTTGAGTTGTTTGGATTTTGTGATAGTGATTGGGCTGGAAGTATGGATGACATTAAAAGTACATCCGGGTATTGCTTTACACTTGGGTCGGATATTTTTTCATGGGCGTCAAAGAAGCAAGAGAGAGTGGCACATTCATCCGCAGAAGCCGAATACGTGTCGGCAAGTGAAGCAACTAAACAAGTGGTTTGGTTGAGAAAGATTTTATGTGACATGGGGGAGAAACAAGACATGACCACAGTTCTCTTTTGTGACAACAAGTCGACAATCGCAATGTCGAAGAATTCGGTGTTTCATAGCCGAACCAAGCATATCAAGCTCAAGCATCATTACATTAAAGAAGCTGTTGAGGATGAAGAGGTTATGATCAAGCATGTGAAGACCGGAGATCAATTGGCGGATATTTTCACCAAGGCACTTTTGTGTAACAAATTTGTGTACCTTAGAGAATTATTGGGGATGATAGATACAAATATTAAGGGGGAGTGTTGAAATTAATATTTGCATGTTATCTATGTTAATTAATTGGTTAAGAGTTCAAGGGTCATGTTGGAATGTGCAATACATGCACATGATAGTTGTGGTCTTCTAGGTTAATTAATAAGTAGTATTTCTAGGAGATGCCATAGAAACCTGTGTTATAGTTAATGACATTTATATCATAGGATATCTAAGAGGCATCATATAGCCTATAAATAGAGAGGTTGTCATTTGTAATGGCAAGTGAGCAAAGAAACAAAGTTTATTGTGTTGTTGTGATATAGAAGATATATTTTCTGCTCCTTCCTCTTTCTTTCTCTTCCACTAAAAATATTGTAACAAAGGCCATAGGCCAACAAGTATACTTTGAAGAGTGTGTTAGAGGCATGCAAGTTGACACATGAAATTCAATTTGGAAAGCAAGTTCATGTGCGTGTAATTGTGAATGGGCTTGATAATTACAGGGTTATTGGCAGTGCCTGAATTTCCTCTATTCAAATTCACTTTTCCTTGATGACAGTTTGAAATATTTTGGTTTGGTTTCAAAGGAAGATGTGTTCGTTTGGGGTACTATGGTCAATGCTTATATCTCTTGGGTTGAATCCTAATGGTTTGATCTTATCATGTTTGATAAGTGGTTGTTCGAACACAGGTTTAATTCTGATTGGAGAGGAGATTCATGCTGGTATGATCAAATCAGGGATTGATAGTTACACTGTTTGCTGTAATTCATTGATTGATATGTATAGTAAGATCGGGGAAATAGGGGCATCAGTAAGGTTTTTAAGAGAGAAATTGTTTCAATGTTTCTTCATGGTCTGGTATGATTGTGGGTTATGGTGTTAATGGTTATGGGAAAAAAAACTTTGGAGCTTTTGGAAGAAATGAAGAGGCATGGTTTTCTTCTTGTTATGAGAAAAAAGCTTTGGATAAATTTTAATTCATTGATTGATATGTATAGTTAAGAAATCAGGGGTTTTGGATCTTATTATTTTTCTCAGATTTATTCTTGTTTAGGACTAACTTCGGAGCATAAATCTTCTTCTATTAGAGACGCCAGTAACAATCGCGTCTCTAATAAATTGCGTCACTGGTTTCTTCTTATTTTTTCTGCATTTGCATTCAGAGGCAGATTCAGAATTTTCGTCAGGGAGACAAGATTTATATTTTTTTCAGGGGACAAAATGACGTAGATTTTTAAATATACATGGTGATTTTGCAAAAAAAATTTGACAAATCGTATAAATATACAGTTTTTTTTCCAATTTTTTCTTAGGGGGGCAAGTGTTCCCCCTAGTTCATGCTGAATCCGTCCTTATCTGCATTAATTGTCTGTCTAACTTAACGACTTGAATCAAATTATTCTCCATCTTTAAGAGTGTAAGTAATAGATGTGCTCTTAGAGCATCTCCATCCCTGAAATTCTTGGAGTTTCTAATCTGATTTGACAGTTTCTAAATGAGTTTCAGGAATGTAGATGAGTTTCTTATTTAGAAATTTTGCTTCAGAGCTTCTTATTTAGCAACTTTGTTTTAGAGTTTATAAACTATGACGTGGCTTAATCATTGGTTAAAATTGATCGGTCTCTCACAACATTAGTAGTATTTGCTGACGTGACAATTAAGAAACTCTAACTTTTTAGTTTCAGGAATGGAGGGTATGTAAACTAAATAATGATTAAATTTCTAAAACTGATGTGGCAACAATTTATAAATTCTAAAAGTTTTAGAGATGAAGATGCTCTTAGATGAAATTTTTTCAATCCTAAAATGAACTTAAAAAAACAAACAAAATAATAAAATAATTTAGAGACGCTGGTAATAGTGATTAATTTTTAAATCTATACTACTTTATAAAGCATCTAAAGAATGGACTTATTCATTTGTTCATAGTCTTACTTTTTTATGGACTAAAATGACTTTTCAAACCAACATTGCAATGCCGCTGGTTGTAAATAATTTGAACTCTTTTTCGGATAAATTGGGTCCATTCCTATGCTATTTGACTGTTTTTTTTTGTCGCTTAACCGTCCCCGTGTACCGAGTGTAGCAACAGAAAAAAATCTTGATTCTATCGATGGTTTTCTATCTATCTTATTTCTGGGAAAATTGATGAATTGCCACCTTTGTGGCAGGAGTTGGATTAATTGCCACCGAATTAACGTGAATTGGTAAATTGCCACTATTTCCGGCCATTTGCTCTATGAATTGCCACCTACCGGATAGGAAGCTTCATTAACCCGATTATACCCCTATTAACACTTAACTCCGTCTCTCTCTTAGATCTCCGTCTCTCACACCACCTCTGCGAGTCCACCACCTCTGCGAGTCCACCATCTCCTGTTGAAGGATCAGCTATCGGAACATTAGACAGTTCCAGTGAAGGAAGAACTGGAGAAGACAAGAAGACTTCTTCAGATTAGTTTGTTACCACCAGACGGTTATTATTGTTCGAGCATTTAATGCTTGCATTAAATGAGCGCTGTTACTCACGGAAATAGTTGCGTTACTGATGGAAATAGTTGAAACTTGCCATCTAAAATTACTTCATAAAAAGCAAATAGAGTACACAACATCTAAAATTGAAACTTACCATCTAAAATTACTTCATAGAACAAATTGTCAAGAAACTATCTAACACGACAGATTGTCAAGACCATTTAAAATTGCATTAAAAACCATAAAGTTGCACTACAATTGCACTAAAATGCATCCACAAACTCTAGAAATTGCTCTACAATTTTTGGCACCCCTTCCCTTTGTAATGCGATTTGGAGATGGTGTGCCTATGGATTGCCTAAAAAGATCAAAGAAAGCAACAAAAATGAGTTAAATTATTAAAAGATCAAAACTATAAATTTTAGCAATTCATGTAAAAAAAAGAAAAAGATTACTACCTTCTTGTCCTAACTCCTGGACTTGTTGCTGATGTGTGTATTGGAGATGTACCCGTTGTCATGCGAATTGGAGATGTGCCTATGGATTGCCTAAAAAGATCAAAGAAAGCAACAAAAATGAGTTAAATTATTAAAAGATCAGAACTATAAATTTTAGCAATTCATGTAAAAAAAAGAAAAAGATTACTACCGAAAAAGATTACTACCTTCTTGTTCTAACTCCTGGACTGGTTGTTGGTGAGTGTATTGGAGCTGCTGGTGAGTGTATTGGAGAAGCTGTGGCAGCCGCAATTTGCCTAATAGATATTGAAAAAAAACCCAAAAATATTGAAAAAAACAGAAGATATTGCAAAGTAAATATTGAAAAAACAGAAGTTTACCTCCTTGTCATAACTCCTGGACTGTTTGACAAGATGTTGTTGGTGTTAGGCATTGATCTTCTTCTCTTTGGAGTGGACTGACTTGCATTATTTTTCTTTTTTTTTGTATTTTCTGTCCAAAAAATAAAAAATGCAAAGTAAATTTACTAGAAGGGCAAAGTAAAAAGAATAAAACTAAAGATGAACTCACCTCTTTTTTACTCCATTTGAAGGGCATCCTGCCTGCCTATGGCCCAAAACTCCACATTTTTTGCATTTATCCGGATTTCTCGGTTTTGAAACTCCTCTTTCTAGTGCCCCTTTGATCCTATTCTTCCTTTGCCTGCCTGCTGTTCTCTTTGTTAGTGGAGCTTCCAATTCAAAACCAAGGTGGACACCTGGCCACCGGGCCTTATCAGTAAAAGGCTCAATCTCACCTTGATATGCAGCTCTGAACCTAGCTACTGAGAAGTACTCGTGAACATAGTCTTCATAGTTTGTGCCTCTTTGAGTAGTCAATAATGCCAAGGCATGGCTGCAAGGTTTTCCAGTATGTTGCCATTCAAGACATGTGCATTCATGGTCTTTTGTCTTGACTACATGTCTCTCACTCTCTTTGCCACTGTTGTCCCAAACTTCACCACTCCAATTTCTAAGTGATGGGTGCACTTTCAGGTGGCCTAAGCCCCTTGTCCTTGCTTTTAACCTTTGTATGATTGCAGGCAATATCTTCCCTTGTAGTCTCTCTCCCATCATTCTTCTCTTATGAAACAATGCCATGACCCTCACTCTAAGCTTGTCTGCTATGTCTACTGGAGGCAAATCTTTAATATCTTTAATCCAATTGTTAAAACACTCAGCAAGGTTGTTATTAACATAGTCACACTTTATCTCTTGATCAAACATACACCTCATCCACTTCAAGTTATGGTATTTTCTAAGGTATTCTTCCACAGCAGGACAAGCATCAAAAATCTGTGCCATGTTATGTTCATACACTTCCCTTCTATAGGCATATGCAGCAGGGTACATCTTTCCAAATACATCTCCTTGAAACTTCCTCTGGAAGTTCTGCATTAAATGCCTATGACATTCTCTCTGATCAACCTGTGGGAACACTAACTTCACAGCATTCTCAAGTCCTTTGCAAGCATCGGTGCATACAGCTAACTTTGGCGGATCTCCTATAGCCTTCTTCAGGTTATTCATGAACCACACCCAATCTTCTTCCGTTTCTTGTTTTATGAAACCGAATGCTAGAGGAAACATCCAACCATGACCATCCAAAGCAGTTGCTCCACACAAATGTCCATTCCATTTCCCATTTAGTGCTGTGGAATCTATGCTTATGTAAGGCCTACAACCATTAAGAAAACCATCTATGCATGGCTTAAATGCACAAAAAAATCTCAAGAAATAAATTTTACCATCCACTATCTCGGTGTCGATCTCCACCACACTACCGGGTGATCTCAATTCAGCTTCAGCTTTAAAATTGTAGAGCATCCTGAACCCATCTTCCCACTTCCCATACAGAGTCAGTAATGCCTTCTCCCTGCCTTTCCACACTGTGTCATACCCAATTACCACCTTGTATTTATCCTCCAACGCCTTTTGAAGATCGATTGCTCCCATGTTAGGATTATTTCTCAAAAGATCAACTGCTTTATCTGCCACCCAAGCTTGAGATGTCATTCTTGTTTTGGTTCTGCTGATAGAGTCACAAGAATGTTCCTCCACCAATTGTGTAATCCTAACAGTGCAGTTGTCTGCCATAGTGCGACCTACCAATTTCCAAGGACACTCATTTGCTCTACAACGGATCCTATACCTACTCTTATCTGATTTCTCAGTTGTGATTTCAAATTCCCCATTGATGGCAAATTGCTTAATAACTAACCTGAATTCAACCATTGATGGGAATTTTGAATCCAAAGCAATAACCGGGTGTTCCTTATCATAAACAACCAATGATGTAAGTTCATCTCTCTCTTTGTCAGCATCAAGTCCTCCCTCAACATCAGCTACACCTCTATTCTGCTCATTGTCAGCTGTACCTCTATTCTCCTCATTCTCAGCTGCACCACCTCTATTCTCCTCATTCTCCTCATTCTCCTCACCATTTATGTCCCTCAAACCCAACATCTCAAACATAACATCCTCCGAAATGGGAACATCATCCTCTAATGATTCTATTTGTAGTCTATCCCAATCAATAACAATTGTGTAATTCATCTCTTCATTGGCAACATTACTGGAAAAAAAATACAATGTTTGTGTAAAAAATTTATTACTGGCTCATATAGATGGCATACTTTGTGAGTTTGTTAAAATTTTAAAGAGTTAAAAGCTAATACAATTTGAGTTTGTAATAAATGGTTCATTGATATCAATTTGCAACAAATAGTTCATTCCGATGGCATACTGATACTTAAAAACTAATACAATTTAAAAGCTAATACTTAAAAATTGCAACAAATGGTTCTGCTGATGGCATTTCGGATGGTTTGAACTACTAAAAAATTGACAATAATTCCCTTCTCAATGGTACATAACACATAAGAGGAGGAGCTGATGGCATTTCGGATAGTTAGGCACGATATTTTTTTAAACCAAGAAAAAAAAAAAAGAAAGTGCATAACACAAAGAGATACAACTAACCACCTTGGACCTAGCACAGGAGAGGGAGAGGGTGCCGTCATAGCCGGATCTGAGTGAGAGGATGCCAGCGGATCTGAGGGAGAGGGTACCGCCATAGGGAGGAAGGAGAGAAACGGAGAGGAGAAAGAAAGCAGACTAAACCCTAGCAGCAGTCGCGATAGGAGGAGACCTCTGGAATGGACGAAGGAGGGACGGAAATGAGGGGTTTAGTTTAACGTGGGTTAATTGTTAGGGGTATATTTGGCTTATTTTGCACATTAATCCTGACAATGGCAAAAGCCAGACTGGCATATCGGAATTGGTGGCAATTTACCAATTCACGTTAATTCGGTGGCAATTAATCCAACTCCTGCCACAAAGGTGGCAATTCATCAATTTTCCCCTTATTTCTTGATCTTCTTCCTTTTTCCACCGCACCTTCAATGGTGAGAAACCTAAACCCTAAAATACCGCCTAAGACACCGCGACGCTTAAACCAACAACGATCTGCTCCGCTCTGTTGTTCCCTTCTCTCTGTCTCTTCGCGTCTCCATCCCTCTCCGGTCCTTGCAAAAAACTAATTCTTGACCAAATCAAAGTACTATGAACTTCTTCAGGTCGATTTACCGACCCCGACCCTGAGTGATTTGCGCGGTTGTTCTCTAATTCTCTCCTCTTCCTTCCTTCCTTCCTTCCTTCCTTCCCTCCAGCGATTGGTGCTACAACTTCGCGTTTAGTCTCTGTACCAAGTACCCAAACCAGTGTCAAGAGAGAAAGAGAGAGGCAACGAGAGAAAAGAGAGCGAGGAGGAGAAGTTTAGGTGAGAGGAAACGAAGATGCGAATAGCGCCAGGAGTGGGAACAAATCTTCTAGGTCATTGTCCACGTTGGCAACCTCGATCCTCAGGTACTCTCTCTTTCTCTTTCCCTTTACGTTGTTGTAGTTGTTTGTTTCACTCCTTGTCTAGGGTTTTTGTTAGTTTTGTCAATATGTGTAACTGTGTAAGAGCTCTAATATAAGATAGTACTGTTAATAATTTTGTGGGTGTTTGAACTAATTGGTGCTTAACTGTGAAGAAATGAGCACACTTGACAGCTGCTGTCAAGCATTCAAAAAAATTGTGAAGAAATGAGCAGATATGAAAAGGTGTACACCTCATCTACTAATTGCCGTCTTTGTGGAATGCACAAGTCATGAATGCACGAGGAGTATTCAACAAGCGAAGAATCAAACATCGAGGTAATAACTTTGATACCCTCAATTAAGCATTGATATAATCTCTTCACTACTATTTAGTGCTGAGAATTAGAATTGATACCCTCAATTGTTCGATGAAATAGATACTTGTAATTTCTGATAACTTTGTCAGTACCTCTTGTGTTACTAAATTAAGCAAACATTTCTTAGCTCTTGCAATTGTACCAGGAATTCGTGTATCGATGTTTACAACTGCTGCCTTGCAAACATAATGCTCCACTTTGATGGTCATTTGTTTTTTGGTTTGATTTACATTCATCCACAACTTTACAATTTTTATTTTTTCTACATTATTAGGTTCTGATTGTGCTTATGGTTACATTTTTTGCATTTGATATCACTTTTATTATGGATGATGTGATTGGAGTTGGTGAGCCTGATTTTGACACAACTACTGTCATCACTGAGGTAATAACTGTAATTTTCAAATTTGGATAATTTATTCGAACTAACTAGGAAAAGTATTTTTACTTGCAATAACTTTGAGTATGACATGTCCATGTTTCCTGTTGTTCCAATTTTTTTTCTTTACCTGTCAGGCTTAGTTGATTTTTCTCAAGAAAGGCTAGATGTTAGTTAAGATCGCTATGATGAGGTGCTGGTACTCAAACTAAGCAATGTCAGCACAAGTTGGTTACATTCAGAAATTCTTAGTTAGGAGTTTCGAGTTATGTCTATCTATCCTTTTCTCTCTCTTTTTTTACTCGATATCTTCTTTCAATTCCTCTATTTAGCAAATCACCATTTCTCTGGCGGTTCTTTCATGCTGATCGCCACATTAGCGGAGCTCGTGGTTGGCTGCTCCTTGCTGATCCTCCGACGCCCCTCCGCGAATAGAGGAACTGATCCCATGGAGTGGCCGCACCTGCTGTTGAGGTTGGTGGTTAAAGAAGAGGAGATAGACATTGACGAAAAACGGTCACCATCTTCTTTGGTACCCAAACTGCTAGATTCTACAAATAGTTTAATGAGGTTTGTTAAATAACCTTAGCTCTTTGATTTCGTTGTTGGTGTTGGGTTGTAAAGCTAACACTGAATTTTTTTTTTTTTTTTTGCTTTTTACATTAAAGGAAAAAGGACCTGAATTATTATTATATTATCATATTTGAACCACAATAATCTTGTTATCTTCATCAAAAAGTCAAAATGTATTATTTCATGAAGCATTGTCTCTAGAATGCACATGTTGCATGTATAGTTGTTATACACATTTCCTATTACTGTTAGCCATCATAATGCAAGTTAATGATAATATATATTGATCTCTGTATATTTCCATTATTCAGGAGGATCAATGTTGTCTCACTGTCATCTGATTAATTTAAGTATGCACTGAAAAGAAAAAATGTCAGAATGCAAAAAAAATGTGAACACCAATAAGATGATGATTTTATTCATAATCCAAACTCCAAAGAACCAAGTGAAAAAAGTCTCGATGCAGGCTGTTGGTTTTTCTTCTTCTCAACAAGGATAAGGAATAATTATAGTTCATATTTTGCACATTTTAGTTAGTACAGTGTGAGTGTAATGGTATTATGTTCTGGTACTGTACCTGGGTTCAATTAAATTGAGAAAACAGTGTACCTATTCCTAATTTTCATGGATGCTTAACAAAAGTTAAAAAAAATATAACATCAATTCTGATTGTCGAATTCTAGGTTGAAAAGCACGAAGGGAAATAATTAGGGGAAGGAGCTACAGTTACAGCCCATCACCACCACCAAGGGGTAGCAGGAGAGGGAGGAGCCCCAGCCCAAGAGGCCGCTATGGTCGTGGCAGAGATGCCCCCACCAGTCTCCTTGTTCGTAACCTCCGCCGTGATTGCAGTTCTTTCCTTTGGTCTTTGTTCTCTTTATGTAAAGCCATACCAGCATTTCCAATGAAAAATATTAGGGATGGTTGTGTTTGCTAGATTGTTGTGGGTTTTCTGCTTTTGCTTTTTCTGGTCTGTTTTAGTTTCATCGGTATCAAGTTTCTTTTCAATTTTTGGAGGGAAAAATAGTGTTTTTAGAGTGGCATGATATTAACATTGATGATTACGGTTAGTTGCCTAATGTGAGGCTATTTAAATGTAATTTGTGCTAAATATATGGTTCCATATAAAATGCTATATTTGCAATGATATTCTTGCAGAATTTGCCAACTGTTTTGTTTGATTTTCAGGCCTGATGATCTTCGTAGGCCTTTTGGACAGTTTGGCCGTCAGAAGGATATTTACCTGCCAAGAGTCTCAAATGTTCCATGAATGCAGTTTAAACATGAATTGTATTACCAATGAACAAGTGGATAGCAGCTGTGTTGGTAGATAGTTTGTTGTGCTATTTGCTTCTGGGAACTTTGAACTATTCAATAGTTGTATGAAAATTTGTGAAGCTTATTTCTATTCACTAGCAAATCTGGAAAGGTTATGCATCAGCACTTGATTGCCATTTTTTATCCTAGATTATGCGTGGATTTTTTTAATATGTTTGCTAGGAGGGGTTCTCAGATTTCTTGATTAACAATTAGATTTTTTTTCCCTTTTTCTTTTGGGGGTTATGATGCTAATGTGTTATTTTAAGAATTATTGATAAATGGAAAAGCATTACACTTATGGAGTGCTTTGTTTTATATTTTATATTACATGTGTTGTATGATTAAGTATAATTTGTCTGTGTAGATTACAATCTTATTACTTTTTATATGTGATGACAAAACCTTCAAGCGGTTCTATCATATTAGTGTTGAAGTGATAAAAAAACCTTTAATTTGCGGTTCTATCAGATTTGTGTTGAAGTGATATAAGGTTGTGAACGTATTTTAATTGCTGAACCTTTTTTCAATAGAATAAATACTGCCACCGAAGTTATAACAAATATCAAAATTTCTACATGTGCACCTTTTTAAAAGATAATAAATGTCTATTTACAGTATCATCGTATCATGCAAGTAAATATTGTCAATGCGACTAAATTAGGTAAGCACAAAGCATAAATTATTAAACATATTACCCTTAAAAACATAATCGTTTTAGTATATCATATTTGGGAGTTTTTGAAATTTAGAGGAAAATTTTGCACGCCATGCGTCATGCGTCATGCTCCACGCTCTCCGCTCTCTGCTGCATTTCTCTCCACGCAACACGCTGGCCGTTCCTAGCTCCCCGTACCTTGCTGCCCGCTGTTTGCTTCCCGCTCAACGCTCCATGTTCCATGCTTCATGCTTTCAGAATATTATTTTTTTTTACTAAATTTGATTTGCTAGAGGCAAACTAAATAAAATACTATCTTAGATTTACGTTCAATGATATTTATTTTTTCTATTTTTTGAAAAAAATACTTTAATAAATTATGTTTTCGTCTACATTATTTTTTCCGTTGCTGTGCACGGGCACGATTACTATTTCTTTTAATTCGACATTATCATGTATAAGGTAGCTAGGTTTGTGCGTTCCCCCGGGCCAAACCGTTGCGACACACAAGAGGCGTAAGGGAACATTAGAGAGATGTTCACCTACCTTATCAAACGAAACCATTTTCTAGAAAATTCGCTGAAAGAAATCAATAATAATCGGATGCCAATTTAGCAATTAGAAAATATGAGCTTACCTTCTCAAATTTGGCTAAGTATCCAGTATCATGTATCGAGTAGCTAGGTTCGTGCGTTTCCCCAGGCTATCCCGCTGTGACGCAAAAGAGGCGTAAGGAATCGTTAGAGAGAACTTCACCTACCATATCAAACGAGACCAAATTTTGCAAAATTCGTTGAAGGAAATCGAAAATATTGTGATGCAAATTCAGCTACTAGAAATACATGTGGTTATCATGTATCAGGTAGCTAGGATCGTGAGTTCCCCCGGGCCAAACCGCTGAGACGCACAAGATGCGTAAGACATCGTTAGAGAGATGTTCACCTACCCTATCAAGCGAAACCATTTTCTAGAAAATCCGCTGAAAGAAATTAATAATAATCAGATGCCAATTTAGCAACAAGAAAATATGAGCTTACCTTCTCAAATTTGGCCAAGTACCCAGTATCATGTATCAGGTAGCTAGGTTCGTGCGTTTCCCCAGGCTATCCCGCTGTGACGCAAAAGAGGCGTAAGGAATCGTTAGAGAGAACTTCACCTACCATATCAAACGAGACCAAATTCTGCAAAATTCGCTGAAGGAAATAAAAAATATTGTGATGCAAATTTAGCTACCAGAAATACATGTGGTTATCATGTATCAGGTAGCTAGGTTCGTGCGTTCTCCCGGGCCAAACCGTTGAGACGCACAACATGCTAAGAGATCGTTAAAGAGATGTTCACCTACCTTATCAAGGGAAACCATTTTCTAGAAAATCCGCTGAAAGAAATCAATAATAATCGGATGCCAATTTAGCAACCAGAAAATATGAGCTTACCTTCTCAAATTTGGCTAAGTACCCAATATTATGTATCAGGTAGCTAGGTTCGTGCGTTCCCTCAGGCTATACGGCTATGATGCATATAAGGCGTAAGGGATCGTTAGAGAGAACTTCACCTACCGTATTAAACGAGACCAAATTCTACAAAATTCACTGAAGGAAATCGAAAATATTGTGATGCTCCACGCTTCTCGCTCCACTCTCCACGCTTACCGCTCCACGCTACACGCTTCCCGCTCCGCGCTTCACGCTTTTGGCTTACCGCTTACCGCTCCATGCTTGATGCTTCCCGCTCGACACTTCACGCTACCCGCTTCCCGCTCCACGTTCCACAGTCCATGCTCCACACTTCACGCTTTAGGCTTCAGGCTTACCGCTTACCGCTCCACACTCGATGCTTCACGCTTCACGATTCACGCTCCACGCTCCACCCTCCACGCTCCACGCTCCACGCTTCACGCTTCCCGCGTCACGCTTCACGCTACCCGGGTCACGCTTCGCTACCCGCTTCACGCTACCTGTTCCCGCTTCACGCTTCATGCTTCACATTTATCGCTTACCGCTCGCTCCACGCACACTGCTCCCCGCTTCCCGCACCTCGCACCCGCTCTGCTCCCCGCTACCCGCTCATCGCTTCTCGCACTCGCTCTGCGCTCCCCGTTGCCCACCGCTCCTCGCACCCACTCTGCACTCCCTACTGCTCGCTCAATGCTCCATACATTTAGAAAATTAAAATTTTACTAAATTTGATTAACTAAACAAAATACTATTTTAGGTTTATGTTCAGCGATATTTATTTTTTATATTTTAAAAAAAAATACTTTAGTAAATTATATTTTCGTCTACATTACTTTCTCTCGTTGCTGTGCACATGTACGATTACTAGTTTTTTAGAAATCATAAACTATTACAGTCAGACTCATTATAAAATTTATCCGTGTCCGACAAAGTGCCACAGAGCAACCACTGTTAAGTGGTTACGAGAGAGAATATGGCCATGGTGGCGCGTGCATACGGATCCTCTACGGCCACGCTCCTTTTTTCTCCGTCGATCCTTCGCACGGCCTCTCGCACGTGCTGTGCCACGTCATCTCTCTTCCATGGCGCAAGCACTCCTTCCCGTCGCTCTTTCCGGATTCAACCCGTTAGAACTCCAAGACCCGCTTCAATCCGGGTCCGAGCGGCCCGGACCGAATCCACTGGCGTCTCTCTAGGATTCCGAGCTCCATACTTCGAGGTCCTTTTTTCCCCTAATAAAGTGATAGATACAAGTTTTACATTGTGAATATTTATTACTTAATAAGGTTTTTGGATTTGGAATTGATTTTTCCCAGCTTCCCGAGCCATTGACTGGAAACACTGTAAAATTGGATGATTTCGAGGGCAGTCCTGCATTGTTGGTATGGTTTTAAATATTTTAATTTTTGAGGAACCCGTTTTTTTTTTTTGCAACTTTTATATGCCAAATTGTTTTAATTCATGTCAGGTGATGTTCATATGTAACCATTGCCCATTTGTGAAGCACCTAAAGAAAGAGATCACTAAACTTACGAAGTTCTATATGAAGGTAAAACATATTTTATTATTTTGTGAAACTGATATGAAAAATAAATAATTCTTACTTTCTTTTTGTTGGGATACTTTGCAGAAGGGACTAGCAGTTGTGGCAATTTCTTCAAATTCCATAATTACACATCCTCAGGTTATTTTGAATATTTCTCTTAGGAATGCATTTGATAATTTTAGACAGTAAATAGTTATGTAGGAACAACACTGAACTGGAAATGTGTTAATTTTTCAGGATGGACCAGAATTAATGGCTGAAGAAGCAAAGTCCTTTGGTTACCCCTTCCCCTATTTATTTGATGAAGTAAGTTTTCTAAAAGCATATCAACCTACTATACTGTAACAGAGATTGAATCTTACATAAGATGGCTGCAAAGCACCGTAGTCTTGTTACAGTTGCATCAATTTATTACCAAAGCTGGCCACAGGATTTTGGTGAGCTTAACCATACAAAAGTTCATCACAACAGCTTCAGACAGCAAATTAGAAATGTTGATCTTTATCTACGTCATGAACTGTGCATTTATGTTCCAACTTTGTAATTTTAGTTGAAAAATGAAGGTTGAAGATTTATCTTTAACAACTTTTTAGCCTCTTCATCTTTTATACAAAACAAGCTCGAAAACTTACAACTGTGCAATGTGACCATTATGCTTGAACTAGATCAAGATCAACAGTTCAATTAATCTTTTAAGCCTATCCAATGGTTATTGAGGTTAAGCGTCCTCATGGTGGCTGGTGAGCTTTCATCTAATATTAACCAAACATAATTTGAGTTTTGTTCTTTCCCATCTAGTCTCAGGAAGTGGCACGTGCTTTTGGTGCAGTATGCACACCTGAATTTTTCCTCTTCAAAAAGGTACTTACTGCTTGAATATCCCACCATGTATAATATTGCCCAATGTTCATGTGGTTGCCAATCATCCATGTATATTCAGAAACAGATTTAGTATTCATAATGTAAGTTATGTGTTGGAACAGGATGGAAGGAGACCATTTGAACTAGTATACCATGGTCAATTTGATGATTCAAGGCCGAGTAACAATATGCCAGTTACCGGACGGTAATTTTCTAAATCCCTTTTGACCTGATTTGTTGGTGATTAAAAGCTGGGTCTCTTTCTCTCTCTCTCTTTGTTTATTTTAACTCTTGGCAGAAGCTGTCAAGCTGATTGTATTGATAAAAATAAAATTACATCCAACAACAACTATAATCATCACATCCATCAGAACACGAGTTATGTAACTCGACACATCAAACGTCTAACAAAATTACAAAACAAACAAAAAAAACTGCCTAAATACAAACCGAAATACCGTCATTTCTTCGAATGAAGTTGTCAAGGCGTCTGACCATCTTGGTAGAAGTTATCAAGTGTTTCTTCTAACGTCTTCGACGACATGAAAAAAAATGAAGCATGCTAGAATTTCAGCTTTCAATTTCTCTCCGACTAGGTTTTAGGTGATGAGAAGGAGTTGCGGTTAGGGTTGAAGCCGAGTTGGAGTAGGAAGTGGCTATTGGGAGAATTTGCGGTGCGGCTTCCCTCCTCCCTTTCCTTCACAGCAGAGCAAAAGAGAAGAAGAAGACGAGACTGAGTCAGAGCGAGAGGCAGCTACCGGGAGAACTCGCACAACGATTTCCCTCTTCTCCTTCCTTTACAGCTACGAATTCTCTTTCTTTGGGTTAAGGTGGCGGTTTGGACTAAGGTGGCCGAGGCGGAGAGGCGGGGTCAGAGATCGCGGAGACGGAGCCAGGAAAATGGCAGCCTCTTTGGTTCAACAGAAAAGAAAAAGAAAGAGACGGAAAAAGGAGAAGAGAGGACAAGGAGGGAAGAACTAGAGTGGCGAGGGAACGAGGGTGGCCGCGGCCTCCCCGCCTAGGGTTTCTGATGGAGGGAGAGTTTGTTCTTCTTTTTCTCTTTCTCTCTGATGGGTTTTTCTTTTCCCATCTCTCTTTCTCTCTGGCAAATTGCAGCCAACTTTGTTCTGTATGTCAATAGCCAATAAGCATGAAATTTAACTTCTTATATTTGCAATAGGAACCACATTTTCTGGATCCTTTGCAAATAGGACCTGAATCTGTCACTGAAGTTTAGTCAAGAAGACTTTCCCCTTGACCTTTTCATTTGGTTCAACCAACAATTGCTTTCACATAAACTTCCAAAATCCAAACCCTCAAAAACATCCATTTATATATATTTACCTAAATTTGGAATTTAAGAAAAAATATGTAATAGAAATTGGGGAAATCGTTTAAACTAGTCATTGAATGCCTCTCCAATCACATTAGTCAAAGCAGTTTGCCAATTGCATCATAAGAGTTTGCTTCTGTTGCCGAAAGATGAAACAGATTGATGAATGCAAATTCAATAAAATGCAGGGTGAATATTCCAAAAGGTCTGGGAGTTAATTATATCTCAAAATAATAGTATGCATCTTTTTCAATTGTAGGGATTTGAGTCGGGCAATAGATTGTGTACTTAGTGGTCAGAAATTGCCTGTGCAGCAAAAACCTAGGTAGGCATTTGTTTTACTATATCTTTTGATCTAATCGATAATCTTTTTTTCTTAAATTAAACTAATCTGAACTGATTGCAATTTGCCCCCAGTGTTGGATGCAGCATTAAATGGCACCCTTCATAGCCATTGGAACTGTTTTATGAGTTAAAGAGTTTCTTTCTTCTTTTTTTTTGCCTCTTTTTGTGAATTTGTAAAAATTGTATATCGATATGCACTTTTCAACCTTTATTTATATAAGGACTAGAACCAATGAAATCATTGCAGTAAGCTCTTGTACCTGTAAAACCAGCAGAGACTTATTTTACCGACTTGTATTGTAGAATCGGTATCCATTTTGTGACACAAATTCTGTCAGGAATCGACTTGGCCTTCATTTGATCTCCTTTTAGTTTTGGGAAAGTCATTCTTATTTAATAATGTGGTCCTATGTTAATGGACATATCTTTTAATAATTAATGTTGAACGCATTGCATTGTATTTCTATGTGAATCAAATATAAGCTATCAATTTGCAAGGTTGAATAAAGCAAGTCTGCACAAACTGAACGATAATACATAATTTCTAGAGGAAATTTTGCACAATCAAACCCCACAAAAACTAGTTGCATAATGTGGCTGCATATATACATTAGAACTCTAATTAAAAAAATTTATTCGTTATTCGAAATTTTATAATACACACTCACAGACATAAACAAATTATAAAATAAACTTGAAAAAAATCTCTTTAAAATAGTCTTGTTGGAGTTTGAATTCCAGTATTCTTTCATGAAAATTTGGGTCTTATCACTATCTAAAGTAGGAGCTTGACACACTTTAATTTAATTAACCTACTGCAGGCATCTTCTTTGCTTTCTAATGGTGCCATTGAGCTTGCAGAGCTCTTTTTTTTTTGCATTCTTAAATTTTTATTTTCATGCAATGTTAGTTAGCCAGTGGGAATTATTTTGGCACTTGAAAGTAAATAAAGAAGTCACTTAGTAATAGGTTTTCTCGCGTCATGTAAGTTAATTTGTGTTTTTATTATACAAAATAGTGGTAGAAATCTAGAAATCTGATAAGAATAAAATAATATGATTTTGAAAAAGTGATAAAGAAGATATTCTCGATTATTCGATAGAGTAAAATTCGTTTGCAAAAATCAATAAGAATAGCACATGCAAAATTATATCAAAATATTCAGCATGAGATATAAAGTAAAAAATACCCTTCTGAATAACTTAATAATATTTTCATCTCTCGCCTCTCTACCCATCAATTCTAAGCAGCTCCTCCCTCCTCTGAAATCGATCTCTGCTACAATCTATTTTTGCTGCTCTCCCAAATCGATTTATGCTGCTCTCCCTCTTCCAAATTGTTGCTGCTTTCCATCTATCCTATATATTTTCTCTCTTCTCCACTATTTCCCAAATCGATCTCTCCCATTCGCTACCCATCTGAAGAAATTGGGGAAGAAGCAACACTTTGAGGAGCCAGTGGCATCGATTTCTTCGACAGTTAAAGTACACTCTGCGGCTGCAAGACATTTGAAATTTTATGATTAATTAAACTAATAGTGTTAATGTAAAGATTAAAAATATTGTTTGGACTAAAATCAATTAATTTGGATCAAAACTCAATCAAAATAGAAAATATTGCAACTATATTACGGTCGCAAGGATACATTTTGCGACCGCAAAGAATCAGGAGAGATGGAAAGAATCTGTTGAAAATTCAACAGTTCAATTGCGGCCACAATAGTCCATCTTTGCTGCCGCAAGATACTTGGCAGATTTCTTTCCAAGTTTGGATTCAAGTCAATTGCGGCCATAATAAAGTTTACTGCAGTCGTAAGAGACCTGCACAGAAGCAGAAAATTTTGCCTTATTTTGCTGATATCTTTCTAACTTATGTTTCAAATAATACCAAATTTAAGGAACGTGTTTACAAATATTTGGTATTAATTACGATATTTTTTTAAAATACGTTTTCAAAAAATTGGAGAGAGTATATTTACCAAATTAAGTAAATATGATAATTTGGAGAAGAATTGGAGATAATATATTATAAAATATTTCAATAAATATTTGGTATTAATTACGATATCTTTTTAAGATACATTTTCACTAGTATTAAATGTGATGTGTCTCCAAACATTACCGGTATTACATTCTAGGCACATGTGCTGTGAATTAGCCTACATTTTCTCCTCCATTACAGAAAACTACTTCATGATTCATTCGTGACCTCGAAGAAAAGATTAGCATCGAAAATTGCTTGGAAAGATCCACTAGCGACTGCGGTGCTGCTCGACCATCTCCAACGACTCATTGATCAAGAGAAGTTTACAAAAGATACCGTAAAGATGAAAAGTAAGTAACGCTTCCGTCCTCTTTTATTTTATGTCTCAAATAACTGCACAGAGGTTAATTTAAATTGCAGTTGCATAGATTATAATTTCGATATTATAACTAAATCTGAAATTTTGAATTGCACCAACATCTAGTGACCAAAATAGATTTTTGCATGAAAGTTTCTTTCATGGCGCGTTTGTTTGTGCTTGATCTTTTGATTAAATGAAGAATAAGAATTATAAATTCTAAACTTCTATTTTGCTGAAAGAAATATGAACCCGTAGAAACAAATATGCACACTATATATATATATATAGAGAATTTGGCAGCTTCTGTCAAGATTTCAAAATCAAAAAAAAAGAGTGTGATACTTCTTTTTTGAGATAGAGAGAGTGATATTAATGGTAGGGATGTCAATGAGCCTTACCTGCGTGTATTTTGCCTATCTCGTGGCCTATCCGGCCCGCAAAAATGTCATACCCGACCTACCCGGCCCGCGGAGATGGGCTTAGAATTAGCAGCCCGGCCTACCCATAGGCTTCACAGCCCGGCCCATGGGCTACCCGCACAGGCCCGCCCAATACTCCAGTGCATCACAACATCAGTGCATCAAATAGAAAACATTATTTTTCTATTATTGAATGTACAGTTTGTAATTACTGAATTGTAAAATTTGTGATAATTTTAGAATTTCAGATTAATATCGTCTGATAATTTGATATCATGATCAACTATCAGTATTATAATCGACCAAATATATTCAAGCCTCACGTCATATACAAAGACCCAATCTAATTCAATATTATAATCTGCCCATGGGTAGTCCATGGGTACAACTTCACAGCCCATAGCCCGCCCCGGCCCGTCCATAGGCCCGGCCCTACCCGGCCCTCCATGACAATGGGCCGGGTGGGTATAGTGCTTGGGCCGGGTAGGTATGAAACATGCACTGCCACTCTAGGGTGTAGGGGCGGAGCCACATTCATTCAGGAGGTCCAGCTGAACTCTTCGGAATTAAAAAAAAAAAATCATATATTTAGAGTTTTTTTTTCAAAAATGACTATATATTTGAAATATTTTTGTACAAATAACTATATAAGATAAATTTTTGTTAAGAATAAGCTTCATTTCGAACCTCCTTAAAAAAAATCGTAAATCTTGAACCTTCCTGACGAAAATCCTTGATCCGACCCTGCTAGGGTGGTAACTGTTTTTTATTTCTTTTCTACGGCCGAAAGGAATTTTCATTCTGAACAAAATAGATATACATTCTTATAAGTTTTAACATTATAGAACCATATTTACATTGAATTGCACTGCACACTAGATGTCATTATGAATCTCTAAACCAATATGCAATGAATGTTTGTACAAGGTTTTTATTAACTCCTCTAATATATATCAATATATGCATCCTTTGTGCACTGACCTTCAATAAAAGTTGCTGGAGACTTGCAAAATTTAGAACCTTGGGTTAAATACTTTTTTAATAAATCAATTCATCATCATAATTAGAGATACCGTCATTCTGAAGGGGACATTAGCAATTTTAATATTCAGTAGCTAGTGAAAATAAGAAATAATAATTAAATTCGCTGGAAATGGCCCGTATAGCTCAGTGGTAGAGCGTCAGTCTTGTAAACTGAAGGTCCGTAGTTCGATCCTGCGTGGGGGCAGATTTTAGTTTTTACTTCCCATTCTTTTAATTCCCCTATTTATATTTTAATGTTAATAGATTTTTTGGGTTGGAACCAACTGTTGGGTCCCAAATCAGCCCGTGGCTTACTAATCTAATCTACCATCCATCTGAGTCTAGCCTGTCATAAGCTACTACCGGTGTTCAAATTCAGTGTTTTAAAATCCGGTACGCGCTAGTCGAATGGATTGAATACCGACAAGCGATTAATCGGTATGCGGCCGATTATATTCCCCTATTTATATTTTAATGTTAATAAGGTTTTTTGGGTTGGAACCAACCGTTGGGTCCCAAATAAGCCCGTGGCTTACCAATCTAATCTATCATCCATCCGAGGGAATCTAATCTACCATTCATCCGAGGGAATCTAATCAATCATCCCTCTAAGTCTGGCCTATCATAAGCTACTATCGGTGTTCAGATTCAGTGTTTTAAAATTCGTTATGAGTCGGTATGCGTCCGATTAATCAGAATATTACGAATAATTTTGCGTTCTAATTATAACTATTTATGTATATTCATAATTTATTAGAAATAATTAATATATCACTTAACATGATGGTTACAACGCCAATTGGTTACAACGATTGAAGGGCATTTTGAAAAAGACACCAACCCATTACAATGGATTCTGTAACTGGTTAGGTGATTTTTGTAACGCAAGCTGTGCAGACCAAGATTTCAAGACTTCAAGATGTGCTCAGCCTATATATACATTGGGGATTCGAACCAGATCATTCAAGAAAGCCCTCCCCAAGTTTCCAAGAATACAATTGAGCACCAGAAAGAGCACAAGAGCTTTCTCCGTCATCATCCACACCTTGAGAGTGATAAGATAACTAATTGTCTAATTGTCGATCTGAAAGCACTTTGTTGTTGTTTTAGTTAGGTGAACTATATTGTGTAGTCAAGCAGTTCATCCTCGTTCTGATTGTGTTGTCAATCATACACAGTTACCTTGTAGAGTGGTGTAGCACCTTGCATAGGTTTAAGAACCTAAGATTTGTTTTGTTAAGAAGAAATCAAAGATATGTTCTGCAATTATAAGAACACTTGTGATCTAGTGGAATCAGTCTTGGAAGTTATTTTTGAATTTGGGGGTCTCGTAGATATAGGCCTAGTTTGTTTGTAGGTTGAACCATGTCACATAGTATGTTCTTGTGTTCTCTTGCTCTCTCTTGCTCTTTACTCACTCTTTTTATAATTTTTGCACTTTCTTGATGATTTGCTCAGTTACTATTAGTACTTGCTTGATTGTGATTTTAGCTAGGTGATTAAGGTTCAAAAGTTTGAATTGTAATTGATAAAAACGATTCCGCACTAGCACTTGATCTTAGGACCTCATTCTAATAATTGATATCAGAGCAGAAAGGTTCATACCTAGCTAATTTGACTAACCTGAGTTTAAATGCAAGTATGGCTGAACTTCCAAAGCTTATGCAAAATGATAATTTCCAATCTTGGAAAAAGACAATGCAAGAATACTTAGATGAAAATGACTTTTTATACACTCTTGATAAATAAAACTTTTATGCCACTAAAGATTCATCATTTAGGACTCTAGACAATAGTTATGCTTCTTACTTCATATTGAATTTTGTAGAAGAGTCCATTAATGAATTTTTTTATTGATTATAACCTTGCATTTGAAATGTGGCATATACTTGATATTGTATTTAGCAATGATACTATTTCTAACAAGAGTGATCTAAGTGTAATGGTTCATAAAGATGAAGCTACAACCATCATGGAGAAAGGAAATGATCTCAATGCACAAGAGCAAGATTTAGAAAGCAAAGCAAAAGAGGATTTGGACGATGAAGTAACTCAAGTTTTCACTAAAATCAATGAGAGATACTTCGAAGAAAGAGGAATCATAGCTACATCATCATCTAGCAAGCAAGGAGATGTATATCTAAACTCAACTAGCTTAGATATTAGGTCTATGTCCAAGAATAGAAAATTCTTTTATGATGGCCAAACAATCTATAGTGAATATGAGTTAAGAGTTAAGTATGATAAAGTAAGAATAAGTTTGGATAAGGATGATGAAGAAATCAATGTGCTTTTACAGAGAATTTGTAATTTGAAATCAAAATTGAGTCTAAATGTGAAGAAACAAATGTGTCAAGAATTGAACCTTCAAATGCCGAAATTAATGTACCAACTATAATAAACCAAAAGTCAAAACGATTCAACTCAAAGAATCATCATTATGTTTTTAGATATGACAAAATGTTCTCCTCTAATAAGTGCTCCAAACATCAATTATAACTTAGACACTTGTGCCAATTCTAAAGTATTATTACAACAAACTAAGATTAAAACTTATAGAGGGCTTTATTACAAAAAACCTAGGTTAGAAACTAACAGACATTACCACAAGAAACTTGTATTGAATACAAAGATAAGACTCTCTATTTTTGCGCAAGAAGAAAACCTTGAATTTGAAACGATTCAAATCTTGTTTGTAATTGTTGTAACCACCATGACCTATGGCATTTGAATGTCCTCTCAAAAGAAAAAAAACATAAGAAGCTTTATGTTTGAGTTCCTAAATATCTCAATTAAACTTGACTAATCCTGAGTCTTTCAAAAAGTAGACCCTAAAACGTCTTTCAAATTAGTAATTGACTAATTGTATATCTTTTTCAAAACACTTAGGTATGTTTGGTCTCATCATTTAGGGGATATTCTTGGATTATATATAGTGATTGTTCACACCACATGACGAGCAACAAGTTTGTCTTTAAGAGTCTTAATCTCTTTGATGGAGGTCAAGTCACCATAGAAAGTAATGAACATGAGAGTAATATCATTAGAATTTGTTCTATTGATAATATGCATGTGACTATTGATAATGTCTATTTAGTTTATGGTTAAATTTCAACTTATTGAGTGCGAGTAAGTTGTGTGATCTCAGTTTTCATCTTAGTTTTAATGATCAATAATGTTCATTTTATCATAATCACACCAATGAGCTAGTCTATACCGATAAGAGAACTAAGAATGTATATTGTCTTCACATCAACCATTTTATTACATGTGAACTTTTTCTAAATGCAATCGATTCAGACTCATGATTATGGCACCAAAGGTTAGGTCATACCTCATTCAACTTCATTAAGAAACTAGTCAATCTTGAGTTAGTACGTGGACTACCAATTTTAAGAATAAATATTGATAGCTTCTGTGATGCTTGTATCAAAGGTAAAATAACCAAAACTAGTTTTGAACCAAAAGATCGGATCTCAACCAAAAGACTTTTATAACTCATTCACATGGACTTTTTTGGACTGATTAACATACCTAGCCTAGCCTGGAAAAGATATGTCTATGTCATTATTGATGACTTTAGTATGTATACTTGGATCGACTTTTTGAGATACAAAGAAGAGGTTTGTGAATACTTTATAAACTTTTGCTCACAAGTAGAGAACCAAAGAGAGGTAAAGATAGTCTCCATTCGTAGTTATCATGGTGGTGAATTTGAAACTCAAGTTTTTATGAATTTTGCTCTAGAAATGATTATAAGCATGAGTTCTCGACGCCAAGAATACCTCAAAAAAACAGAGTGGTTGAACGTAAAAACTGCAACTTGCAAGAGCTTACAAGATCAATGCTAGATGAGTACATGACACCAAAATTCTTTTGGACCGAAGTAGTCAATACAACATGTAAAATCATTAATCGGGTATATGCTAGATCATTGACCAACAAAATTTCATATGAAATTCGGAAAGGATATAAGCCAAACATATCTTACTTTAGGATATTGGATCGAAATGTTTTGTACTTGACCAATCTTTGAGTTTGGATAAATTTGATTCAAAATTTTTAGAAGAAATTTTTGTAGGTTATTCATCTACAAGTAGGGCTTATAGAGTGTATTAACTGTTGGCTCAAACTTTTCTAAGTTTGTTGATTTGCAAAACCAAATTTAATTTAACCATTTCTTGTGTATTAAGTGTAATTGTAGGGGTATTTAAGCAAAAGAATAAAAGAACACAAGAAATGATCAAGGATGATCCAAGAGCAAGTTTAGAAGATCAAAATCAAGATAAAGACTTGCTTAGGTTAATTAGATCTTAGTTCTATTTAAATTTGGGTACAAAAGAGCAAGGAAATCCAAACCAAACAGTATATAACGTTATAATGCTATCTTTGGCGTTATAACGTTACATGACCAAAATGGTAATTTCTGGCCAAAAACTTAGATCGAAACAAGATAGCATTATAACGCTAAATATAGTGTTATAACGCTAGAATGCTGAAATATTCAAAATGAATTTTAAAATAGAAATTGAATCAATAAAATTTCAAAACATCAAAAATATTTCTTAAATATCATTTAAGTTGATGACCATAAACTTCATTTGATAAAAAAATATTTTGAATTAGTAGCAAAATAATCAACACAAAATTCCAGAGAGTTGACGTTATAACGCCACACTTGGCGTTATAATTCCAAGGTAAGTCAAGTGTCAAAAATTGGCTAAGTACTGGAAATTTTTGTAGGAATTTGGTATAAAGTTATAATGCTAACTTTGGTGTAATACAATAGGGGAAGAATGACAATAAATCTGCTGCTTTGGCAAAAATTTGGCAGGAACTTGCCAAGTCT
>CAXKVX010004229.1:0-20889 GCA_964058865.1 Eleocharis quinqueflora
GTAATAGTTGCGCCCCTAACATGTTGTACAATTTTTTTGCTAAGTTTTTTGTATTAATATACATTTTAATAATTACTACTAAAATAGTATTTTTATATTAAGTATTTTTATTACTAAAATACTATTATTATTTTAGTATTACAAAATAGTATTTTTATATTAGTATGTTTATAATTACTATTTTATACTAGTATTTTAGGGTTTAGGGTTATTAGTATTACAAAATACTATTTTTATATTAATATGTTAATAATTACTACTACAAAATATGACAGTAATAATTATCTTAATATTATTTATTAATAAATAATAGTTATTAAAATAGTATTATTATTTATTAAAATAGTATTAAAATACTATTTTAATTTATTAAAATAGTATTAATAGTTATTAAAATAGTATTTATATTTTTATAGTATTACTATTTATTAAAATAGTATTAATAAACAGTCTCAACTATTATTAATAAATAGTATTACTATAATTATTAAACATGTTAAACAAATTATTTAATAAATAGTCTCAACTTTACATATTAATCAGTACTTAAACTATTACTATTAAGCATCTTGCAAACATTCCGAGGACATCATTCCATTACGGCGCACTACTAGGACGGCTCGAGTGCCTTCCGCTTATGATACACGTGGTCGCGGTCGGGGTCGTAGTCGTAGTCGTCACGATAGGGGGGTTGATGTTAGTTTGAGATGGATTTTGTAATGCAAAACTTGATGTCATAACTTATATGCATGTTTTATTTTGATACTAGTTGAAAACTTGTTGTGTTTGACAATTTAATTTAATTTAATTAGCTCGATGTTTGTTTGATGTTAGTTTGAGAATGTGTTATTTGAGAAAAATTGTTTCAAAATGTTACTTTGAGAATGTTAAAATAATGTTAGTTTGGGAATGTCTTGTTTGATTTTTTTTGTAATGTAATTTGGTAAATGGAAATGAAACAAAAAAACATTAATTGAAAGTTTGCAAATATAGGGGCGCAACTATTACATGCGCCCCTATTAATTTGTTAAGCTGCCATGTGGGCCTCTCTGGGACTTTTAGGGGTGCAAAATAATTTAGTGTATTTGTGTGATTTTTCAAATTTTTTTGCGAAATAACCATGTATATTTGAAAATCTGTGTTATTCTGCCTCCTCCGACGAAAATTCTGGATCCGCCCATATGTAGGACAACTGCTCCTGATTAGTTATAGGGCCTATTAACAGTATTGAAAGCTAAAACTTTTCACAAAATATATATACTCTAAGCATTAATCAAATTGTAAATAAAATTGTCTTTTTATTAACTAAATTAAAACTTGCCATGTCAGCAAATAAAAATTGTAGGAATGAAGATCCTTTAAAATTAGTATGTGGAAAAGTGCTAAAGTTTGATGCATTAAATAAAATCTTATTTTTGAAATTTCATAGGTGGAGATGCTCTAATGTTATTTTAAAATTGAAATTAAAACCATACGCCAATGGAAAGAATTAATTCAGCAGATAATTAAGTGATCAAGTGTCAGCACACACAAATTCTGAATTGTGTTCAAACCTCTTAGCCGTTGAAGAAAGGAAATGGAACAGGTTGAAAGGCAAACAGAAAGAGGCCCAAATCTCGCGTCAGGCCCAATTTGAGATTTCACCACCATCCTCTCCCATCATAGTTACTGGAGAAGAAGAAACAGAGAGAAATGGAGGGTCTCATTTCATTAGAACTTGAGAAGAGAAGGAGCTCGGTTCAAGGAAAATTTTCATAGAGGGTCAAAGACCAAACAATTTCAACAGATAGGGTCAATGACATCCTAAAAATTGCACAGAGGGTCAAAAGCGCAACTAGAGAGATTCATTTTTTTTGCTGAATTCAAGGTATTTTGCAGGTGCTTTTTCAGATGTGGGCCCTACATGTTAGGGGCGCAAGTAATAGTTGCGCCCCTAACATGTTGTACAATTTTTTTGCTAAGTTTTTTGTATTAATATACATTTTAATAATTACTACTAAAATAGTATTTTTATATTAAGTATTTTTATTACTAAAATACTATTAGTATATTAGTATTACAAAATAGTATTTTTATATTAGTATGTTTATAATTACTATTTTATACTAGTATTTTAGGGTTTAGGGTTATTAGTATTACAAAATACTATTTTTATATTAATATGTTAATAATTACTACTACAAAATATGACAGTAATAATTATCTTAATATTATTTATTAATAAATAATAGTTATTAAAATAGTATTATTATTTATTAAAATAGTATTAATAGTTATTAAAATAGTATTTATATTTTTATAGTATTACTATTTATTAAAATAGTATTAATAAACAGTCTCAACTATTATTAATAAATAGTATTACTATAATTATTAAACATGTTAAACAAATTATTTAATAAATAGTCTCAACTTTACATATTAATCAGTACTTAAACTATTACTATTAAGCATCTTACAAACATTCCGAGGACATCATTCCATTACGGCACACTACTAGGACGGCTCGAGTGCCTTCCGCTTATGATACCCGTGGTCGCGGTCGGGGTCGTAGTCGTAGTCGTCACGGTAGGGGGGTTGATGTTAGTTTGAGATGGATTTTGTAATGCAAAACTTGATGTCATAACTTATATGCATGTTTTATTTTGATACTAGTTGAAAACTTGTTGTGTTTGACAATTTAATTTAATTTAATTAGCTCGATGTTTGTTTGATGTTAGTTTGAGAATGTGTTATTTGAGAAAAATTGTTTCAAAATGTTACTTTGAGAATGTTAAAATAATGTTAGTTTGGGAATGTCTTGTTTGATTTTTTTTGTAATGTAATTTGGTAAATGGAAATGAAACAAAAAAACATTAATTGAAAGTTTGCAAATATAGGGGCGCAACTATTACATGCGCCCCTATTAATTTGTTAAGCTGCCATGTGGGCCTCTCTGGGACTTTTAGGGGTGCAACTATTACTTGCGCCCCTGTGTTCATTTGAAAACTGGGTGCTCTCTGGATGCTCCAGGATTTCTGTAAACATTAGGGGGGCAAGTAATAGTTGCGCCCCTGATATAAATCACAAAAATGGTGGGCAGGGGGGATTTGAACCCATGCCCTCACTCAAACCAGCACCTCTAACCAAACCCCCCTATCACTAGACCATTTGTACTTCTCGTAAAGTTTATAACATCTTTAATATTAATAGGTTATAAGCTTTTGAATTTTTTTTAATAAAAAGCACTTTAATATATTATTAATTCTATTTATAATAACTATATTCCATGTATTATTACTTCTATTTGTAATAATTGTATTTAATAGATCATTTATAGTAACTATATTACATATATTTAATATATCATTACTTTACTTCATAATAATATATTATTACTTCTATTTAAAATAAATTTATTTACTGTTTTTAAAAATTATATTATTACTTTTATTTATAATAACTATATTTAATATATGTAATATATTTAATATATTATTACTTATATTTATAATAAATATATTTACTGTGTTTAGAAATTTAGCAAAAAACTTTAATTAAAATATATATAAATACATTATTACTTCTATTTAATATACATTATTAGCTAAAAAAACTTAGCCAAAAAATGTACAGCATGATTTAGGAGCGCAACTATTACTTGCGCTCCTAAGATGTAGGACCCACATCTGAAAAAACACCTGCAAAATATCTTGAATTCAGCAAAAAAAATGAATCTCTCTAGAGGCGCAACTATTAGTTGCGCCCTTGACCCTCTGTGCAATTTTTAGGATGACATTGACCCTATCCGTTAAAATTGTTTGGTCCTTGACCCTCTATGAAAATTTTCCTGTTTCAACTAACTCTGAAGGATGTCGTTAGCTGGAATAGAGGATCCAAGGAGGATTTTACTGTTTATCTTTTACATTTACTTGAGTAATAAAATTTGTATAAAAGGCAGTGTTGCGGCAGATTAGTCAATTAGCTAGCTATTCTCTATTTTCTTCCTCAGAGAATCGTTGTTTCTTTTCATTTTTCGTTCCACTGTAAACTTCTAGTGTTGAATACAGATCCATTAAAACCCCAAATTGAGCTTCATTTCTTCAAATTCAGTTTGAGTTATTGTAATTTCTAAGTTCAGGATATTAAATCAAGTAATCATATTACTTTCGAGAAATAGACACAAAGAAGAACGGAACTTGTTTTTCATAAATAATTCTTCGTTAGATATCTGTTATGTCACTTAACATGAATTAAACAAAAGGGATATAATTTTGTTAGTTTGTTACGCCTATGTGGCATATATACGTATTCTGATCCGATTTAATTTGATGGATATTATCAACATTTTATCTCCAAAATCTGTATTCTAAGTTACCTAGATTATTTTTTTATTTTTTATATTTTATTTTCTTAGCAATTAATTACAATTTATTTATAGAATCAATCACTTGAGATCAAACAACAAGATTCTCAACTTCTAGAGTTCAAAAGACATTATTATCAAGTTTTCAAGTCCAATAAATAGAGTTCTTGAAGTCCAAATTTTCCTCAAAAACTACAAGAAAATAAGAGTTTGAGCAAGAATCCTAAGGAGAGAAAGCTTACGAGGAAGATTCGAGGATGACCCGAGCATGTTTTCGAGGAGGACATACACGAGGCTGACACTGAAGAGTTTTTCGAATCCAAAGAATTGCTACGAGAATCACGAGAAGACGTGATATCTCGTGTTTGAAGAGTATCCCTAAGAAGTTATCGAGTATCTCGAGTTTGAAGAGTATCATCAAGAATATGAAGACGAATGACTGGTCGAGTTCGAACCCGATGAAGAGTACTATGGACTAGTCGTACCCGAACCACCGTCTATATGAACTCTTAATCCAAATTTGTCACCATCATGTCTGTCATTGCAATCACTGTCACCACTCGAGCGCTTCTCATCTCCTGAATTCAGTTCACCTCCCTAACTACCCGAGCCACCTCCACCACCCGAACTATCTCCCGAACCGTCAACAATATCAAAAGATAGTAGAGTCAAGCTTAAGGACAAGCTTTTCATCAACCCGGGAAGTATGACGCAATTCGGCATGACAAGATCCAATCCGATACCGATACGAATTCTGATCTAGATTTGATTTGATGGATAATACCAACTTTTATCTCGAAAATCATTTTGGGTGCACTCGAAGTTACCTAGATTATTTTCTTATTTTCTATATTTTATTTCCTTAGCAGTTGATTACGATTTATTTACATAATCAATCAGTTGTTTGATTTATTTACTTTGGTTATTGATTTTTTTTTGGAACCAAAGCACATGTCGCATATAAAATCACTGGTTATTTGTAAGATATCATCTCTTGTGTAATGAAAATTTCAGTATATTAAGAGAATTCTGATTTTTTTTTTACTTAGCATGTTATCTTTTTCTTTGTTTCTATTATATTAAATCAATTATTGTAGCTTGTCCTCACAGAATTATGATGTGAAACGCGAGACGACATCGTATATGTCCAAGTTTTTCAATTTGTCTTTGCTGTCATACAGTCACACCGTGCATCAGCATCATTGGTAGTTAATGAAGTTTTTCATTTATTTTTTTGCTTACATATGTGTCAATTATGTGTATGACTTTTTAATGGTACAAATGAGTAGCTTTGTTTCCATTTTTTAATTATTTTTAAATAAAGTTAAGACCAAATCGTCTAAACTAAATAATTACAAAATGTAAATGACATAACAGTCTAGTAATAACTAATTAGAATGATTTTCAAGAAGTCGTGAGTTCAAGTTTCTGTAAGCACAGAGAGGTGAAAATCACGTTAAGAGATATTCAGGTGACCTCTTCTATAAAAAATAAGTAACAATTACAAAATATTCTCTTTTTGAGAAATAGATGAGTGGTCTTTGCCTTCAAATATTATTCAAAGTGATATAGAATTCCTTAGTGGCCTTTGGCTTTCACTGAATTTTGAACCCGAAACTTTCACTTGAAGCCCGTTGCTCTTTTGCCACTAGACTAAGAGCATTTTTCCAATTACAAAATATTCTCTATTCGAATGTAAAGCTCTTGCAATATTTCAGCCGAATATCTCTACCACTAAATTAATCTAACTTTCTCACACACAAAATACATTATCATTAATCAAGAATCTAATTGAATTTGAAAATCGAGGGCGTACGGTATATATATGATGGCATTTGGCAGAGAGGCTGGGATTCTAAATGTGTAGAATTAAATTGCGGTTCATGGACCAGCTTAATTATACATTTAAAGAAACAATTAATAGTACGAGAGAAATTAATCAATGTAGTTAAATTTGTACGGAAAGGAGCCGTCAGCATAGTTTAATGGAAAGAAGGTATAAGTTCCTAGTATATTGATTTGCAAGGCACTACGAAGGTGAGTATTTAATGATGAAGGCATATGAACTTTATATCGCACTACTGAACTGTATCCCACATCTTAAACATAACTAACATTAATCACAGTGTACCATTAAATGTGTAGAGCAAAGAGATTAAAAACCAAATTAATGAATGTTCGATGTAGATCACTAGATCATAGGACTGTACATGAAACTCTTTTGGCCGTTTATCCGATCCGTAACGTACAATCTAAAGCGGATATGGATAAAAAAAATTTCGTTAGCTTATCAGACATGAATATGGATAAGAAAAAAAATGGTTAACTTATCGGGTAGGAGTACTGATAAGAGCTATATTGTATCCGTTACCTATTAGGTAATTATATAAATATATATATATATATATATATATATATATATATATATTATAATTTATTTTATAGATTGAAAACAATAAACTAAATTAAAATTAGAAAAATATGCATTTCTAAAAAAATCTTATAGAAATATGCATGTATTGTTTTAGTATTAAATAATGTATCATGTATATTGATAAAGAAATTGATTTGCATTTTATTTCTTTGATAATGTTTCGTTAGTAAGTACTAAGTAGTATTTTTTTAGTGACAAGTGACATAAGAAGAAATTTTGTGATTTTTGTAATATTTAGAACGTTATTTATTGTTATATTTTAGTAGTATATATTTATTTGATACTATTAATTTGTCAAAATCATATAATTTTTTTATTCATTATCTACCGTTACCCGAAATTCTTTACGAGTATGGGTAAAGAAAATTTTAATGGGTATGAATAGAGTATGGGTAAAGAAAATTTTAATGAATATGAATATGAATATAAAAATACCTCCACCCGTACCCTATCCTTTCCATTGATAGTTCTACTAGATCAATGTGTTTTGGAAGGGTTTAGGGATCTTATTCACACTTGACTCTTTTTTCTCAAAATAATTATGAAATGGGAGATGTTGTAGTTCTTTGTACTGAAAAGAAAATTGCTAAATCATGAATATTAAATTGTAAAAATTAGATATATTCTCAACTATTAGAAATACTACATTAAATTTGAGTCAATTTAAGTTTGATTGTTTATTCATCATAAAACATTTAAAATCACCATTAATTTTTTTTTAAATAGTTGAATATGTCAACTATCAAGTTCAATCATGTAGTATGCAGATATATTGAAATGTATAAAACTTGATAGTTAATTATTAAACCCTAAGTCTAGTAGTACTCATAGACTCATAGTTTGAGTCTAATGGTTTAATTATATGCCAAATCTTTCTAACATTGTTGCTAAAAGTACACCTCTCAAACCACACCTACTTTTTCAAGGAATAAGTACCTTCCACTACTAAGTAGCCAGAGATGTATCTGGCTAGTCTCTCTCTGATCTAGAATGTCCAAGTTTCAAGCAAAGAGTTTTAAGGTTGTGAAAGCAACCCAAAGAGGCCAGAAAGGTAGAGCTAGGGTTGGCATCTGGCCAGCTAGGCTAGTGCATGGCTTTACAAAGATACTGCTGGGGTTCTTCGCTTTTCCTTCCTCTAGGCCACAAATTTCATCTAAAAGCTCACTCATAATTTCCATGAAAACCATCAACGTGGATACGCCGAAACAGTCGTGTAGTTCAAATTTACATCCCTTGAATCAGCATTATGATGAGGCTATATCAGATTGTGTCGAGTTCTTTAACAAGTCGTCATCGCCGGATATAAGGTCAAGGGCAACAAATATGGAGGATCCATAGTTTTTTATTTGTTTGGTCAAGTAGTAATGTTGTATCTAATCTCTCTATGTTTCTGTCTCTCTCTGATCTCTTGTGCAGTTGTGTACTAGTGAATAGAAAAGATGCATGTTTTGCTCTGAGATAAGTGTTGTTTCTTAAAATAAATTATTAACCACAAATTTAGCAGTGTTATTTCCATATAACCCAATTAAAAACAATATATAATTGTGCAATAATTTTGTATGGATAGACTCAAGGCTGACCAGCAAAAAGTATAGTTTTGCAAAAGCAAGATGAGAAAAAACACAAGCAAAGACACTGTATATATGCAAATGTATGTATTCAAGCAAAATCACAACCGGTCCAGTAACCTCGACTCTTTGGTTAAGCCTGCCAAGCTTTCTTTTTTTTTAGTTCAGATATATATGAACTAATTAAGCCGACTTAACTAAAATGTGTAAATTAAAGTTAGCGAATACCATTACAAACTTCACTTTTCAAAAAAAAAAAAGGGCAAAACATCAAACTTTCTCTGTAGTATTTGCTTCCTTTTGTAAAGTTCAACCTATGATATATCACACAAATGGTTGCTTGATTAATTACTATATATATAGAAGCTTCATGCATGGCCATGACCTTTCTTCTTGAGAAAAAACGATGCTATTAAAGGTATCAAAGGCTTCTTCTTGCCACTCTTCTTTTTGCTCCTAGGGGACTCATTTTCATTTCCAAGAGAAAATTGCCTTTCCAACATAATAGTTGTCTTTACCGGAGATGTGTGAGTCACAACCGGCGGACTGGCAAATGTGACATACCTCTTCTTTTGCAATTCAGCCGTCGGATTAAGAGGGGGTTTCTCAATCTCAACGTCATTTGAATTTTCGACAAATTTTAGATCCTCGGTCTCCAGCTCTATTACCTTCTTTTCAGACATTTCGCGTTCCTTTAGCTGTTCAAGTTCGACCTTGGCCTTGTCGAGCTCTTCTTGTAGTGCATTTATTCTTCCAGCCATCTTTTGGTTCTCAGATCGTTCCCTGTCGAGTTCTCGCCTAGCATCTTCAAGCTGTGCCACAATGGAACTCTGTTGTGATCCAGTCTTCTCCATCCTGCTCGCAGCAGCTCTAATCTAAAAGTTGAATAGTGAAGGGTGTTAAATTTATATATCCATATATTCATATATAGCATATATATTTAAGTAGTTATATTTATAACTTTTATCTTTTTTCTAGTACTATTGTGATATATATATACATGTCGTCTAGTTCTATTTTTTTAAATAAATTGTTCTATTTATCACCATTGCTATTTATATATATAGTGACATAGTTGCAAATTCAGAAATTAGCGAGGTCTTTACAAATATTAGATGGTTAAGATTATTGTTTTGCAAATTAGATTGAACTTTCATTAACCGAGCCCAATTATATTCATGTCTTGGGCCTCTCACATGAATTGGGCCGTAATTAACGAACTTGATCTAAAACTGGAGAAAGTAATGGAACGATTCATTATTGTTTCACTGGAAGTTGAGATAAGGTTGTTGAAGACACTTTGCTTCGCCAATAAGAAATGCATTTCATTCCCTTAAATTCATGAACCCCACAAATCACACGTGCGTAGCCTAAGCTCTAAATTTAGACCATAGTGTCATCTACAGTATGCAATTGATTAATCATTTTTTACATATAGGTGAATTAACTTGGCTCATTATTAAAATAGGTTGAAAGCTAGAGTTGCATGTCCTTACATTTAAATACAAAAATGTTTTATATATAGGATGTATTTTTTGTTTGTTTGAAGTTTGAGCCATCTTGCTTTATTATCAAGTTTTTCAACCGACACATCATTTTATAATAAAACTTTTTAATTAAGTTGGTAGCTGAAGTAATTTGGTATAAGAATCTTAGAACAATGTCTTGAAGAAACCATTAATAAATTAAATTGCATATACAATTTAGCATAATAGTTAAATTTTATAGGCGACTAGTTCCTGCATGGTTGGACTTAATTTATTGGATTGAAATTTGAAAACATCCTTAATTACAATATTTTTTTTTTCTCTTTCGCTGTCTGACAAATGTGCATCCTTACATTTTACTAATATGTGAAAACTGGAAATGTATGAACTAGATAGAGCTCAGGTTTTGATACATTACCTTGTTTAGCTTAATACTAAATTTTAAAATTTAATATATGCTATAGTACTGTACTACTTCTTCCTACAATCATACCTCATGAATCCGACCAGCATAGACCTCCCCGGCCAAGACCCGTTCTCCGAATAACATCACAGCTTCTTTTACTGATTTAAATGGAGCACTGGTATCAATCTCAGCTCTTCCCACAAGTAGTACTGTTCCATCCTCCTCTCCTTCCATCCTTCAACTTTATCTGGATATTTAATTACAGACTGTATGTTATGTGTGTGTATATATATTTATGAGAGAGGCACTGAAGTAATAATTGGCGTGTAGATAAGATAAGGGGCTAAGATCTAGGTTGATAGAGAGGTAAGTAGAGAACAGAGAAAGAGAGAGAGAGAGAGAGAGAGAGAGAGAGAGAGAGAATTAAAGAGTTGGGGAGCTTGGTAGAAGAAATATGGTGGGATTGTTGTTAGAGAGAGAAAGAGATCAGCATTTGCTTGAGAAATCATAAAGAATGATATTAGAAAACGATAGTTATTGGGTTCTTTACTTCCCCGCCACTTCACTTGTTATTCCGTTAAAACCATGCATATATGGTACGGGTCATGACTTCTCAGAAAAGAACAAAAAAAATTTGAAAATCTCCATCCAGGAAAGCACCAAGATCTACTTTGTTGCCAGACAAATGGCACTATATATAGCATATTTTTTTTCTTTTTATACTTTTGTTAACCTATATATAATTATATATAATAACATCGTCTTCATTTAAATTTGAGTAACTTTGATTTTCATTTTTATCTAAAAAAATCAGCATATTCGTTATTGGGAAATAATTCGTTGTAATGTTTAAAGTGTGGTTCTAAAATAATTTGGTTTATAAGCGAATATTATATGATCAAAATATTAATATTTTTCTCATAAATTAAAATTTGTGCAAGTTCTAAGATAATATGAGATAAATATTGTGTTGTTCGTATCATCCATGCATTCAACTTTAAATAATGAAAATGTTCTGAAAAATAATATATATAATTCTAGTATTATTTGGAAAGCTTGTTACTATTCTTTCGTATTCTGGACATGGAAGGTATCTCAAAGTATGGCAATAGCAAATTAGTCTTATTGCAGTTGCGTTTCACATTTATGCAAGTCTTTTCAATATGAGACTTCATTGATATGTGAATGTCATGCATGTCAGACGAGTTGTTATGCATGTTATTTTGTACTGGAAAATAATTATATATGCTAGACGAATTATTATACATGTTAAGCTAAAAAAATACCTTCATCGATACTCAATCGTTATTCATGTTAGATGAATTATTATGCATGTCTAACATACATAATTATTTAATTTTCAGTACAAAAATAACATACATAGCGACTTGTCTAACATGCATAACAGTGAGATATCGATGAATGCATCGATGGAAAGATCAGTGGAACATTTTCCTTTCAATATTTTATCATAGATAAAAAAAGTTATCTGGATGATAAAGATACAAAATCAGCTGGTATGCTAATGTGACCAGATTGATTATTGTTTTGATGAATAACAATATTCTCAAATCTTAATTAGCTTGTCATTCCCTCTATCTCAATAGGCCATTTTAATTAAACACTAACCTGGTTCTTAAAACATTTCTACAACATCCTCTTGGTCAGGTAATAAAAATGAACCTAATCTGAATATACAGGATTAATGCACAAGGCAGTTAAGTGAAGAGCAAGGATTGTTTTGCGTTTGGTAAATGGTCCAGGTTACAGCGATCAAGAGACGTGTAAGATATTATCTACAGACAGAGAGAGATCACCTACTAGGAATTAATTTGTACATTACTATGTTTTGTATTTATACATGGGCCGAATTGATGGGCATTAAAAGCACAATTTGGGCCTAAATCTTGGTACACTCGCTCTTTCAAGTATAGTCTTATTTTCATATTCTCAATTGAATTCAAGTCTTTAACAGTACAAAACATGTTTTAACCTTAAATGCTTGCTTTATTCCAAATTCGCTACCTAAGATTATCAAGTGTAAAAATCAAATATCTCCGATAACAATTGGACAATTTTTAGAGAAAAACTTAGGTACACCAAGATGGATGCTTTCTAAGTACTCTATTCAATCTCTACCATTTGATTGTATTGAGATTCACACCATAAATTTCAATCAAATGATAAAAATTGAGTGGAGTACTAAGATACCTAAGTTTTTTCCCAACTTTTATCTTCGCAACAAAAAACACATTGTTTCCTCGGTATAACGCGTGGGCTTATGAGAAGTGGTCCAACACATGCACCTGAGCTTGCATTTTTCTACAATGAAAGAATTTTAAAACTGGTATCATGCATAACAGAATGGTGTGACAGCTTTCCTACCGATAATTACTTCCGTTTTCCACTTTCTAAAGTGCTTCTGGTACATTAACAAAATTTGTTTATAAGACATATTATTTGTACTTAATTTTTATTTCTCTAATGCAACGCTGCATTCATAGCAACAAACAACAAGTAATTATGTAATTGTATGCTATGAGCACTTCTCTCTCGTTGCAACTGTTGTGATTAGTTTATTACCCGACAATGAAAAAAAATCATTTGATACTGAAAATTGTAAATTAGTAATAACTTACACGTGAAATTAAGAAAACGGTGGTCCTTATTTTTAAAATGATGGCTAGCACACATTATGCACCCAATTCCTACCATTTCTATAATCACGTAAAGCGAGAAATAATCAAAATGCTGTAAAATATAGATTTATTTAACTGCAACATTTGGTTGCTTATTCAAGCAAATTGGGTAACATTTGCAAATCTAGCAGTTATGAAACCTTGTAAATGCATCCAATTGACATACTTCTATAAATTATACTGTTCACATTTATTAGCAATCTTTCAAGCAGCAAAAAAAATAAATTGGACACAAGAATAATCTTGTCTTTACTGGAAAACACATGGGAGCAAGCACAGATGCAAAGCACAAATTACGAAGAATTCAGAGAGATCGATATGCCAGAAAGCTTAAGCTTTTTAACTTTTTTCGCTTGAAAACAAAAAGAGGGGATGTAAATTTGAAGTCACGTTCAAATCGTGCAGAGACCATATTTCCAGATTTGAATCCTCAAGTAGAATTATTACCCATAAACACTGCAAAAAAGGGGTGATCATCCTACATTTTGCATGCGTACAGGAGAAGAAAATTAGAAGACATCGTGAATTAAAAACTATGGATGCCACTGAAACCTTCAATCTCTTAAAACTCTTCAGTGATGTGCTTTTGCCTCAGCCTTATCATGGGCCTTCTTTTGAGACTATCAGAAAGAAGAAAATTTTGTTACTGAAAGGCCACAAGAAAACTAATTATTGAAAAAAAAAATGACAATAATGAATGATAGCAAAAGAAACAACAACAGAGATTAATTTGTTGATGCTATTGCCAGAACAGAAAAGTTCAGTACCAGCTGGTACTCAACAACAACAACAACAACAACAACAACAAAGCGTTAAGTCCCAAACAAGTTGGGGTAGGCTAGATATGAAACCTAATCGGGTATATAGATCATTAGAACCAATAAGTGGACATAACACAGCTGCCAAACATGACCAAATAATCACCTGGAGGCTGGAGCAACAGATACAAGATGAAGGCCCTGAGAACAATACGTACAAAACTAGATAAAAAACCAGAGTCTGTGCATAAGTTTACAGGTATTATACTTCAACTGCTGGAAAATAACTAATAAAGAGAAGAATACCAAACTAGATAGGACTGAGATAAAATAATCGATACATTAGGTATAGAGGTACCCAATTTAAAACAAATCCACCATGGGTGATAATGCACTTACTGCAACTAGAATTAGTTATAAATATAATAAAATTGATAATTTTGAACCAGAGATACTACAGACGCTGTCTGTAAAAGACACCCATAATAAGGGACTTGAATTTGCTGTAGCTCAGAAAAAAGTTGGGGAATTTATAATGAAAGTGCAAGACTATTTTGATTCAAAATTTTTTTTTTTTTTTTTGAAACAAGTGGGAAGCGCCCACCACTTCCATTTTCTTTAACAAAAACGAAGTATACAAACACGACCACACAAAATAACAATCCATACTCACTATTTTAATCTATACCCTAAGCTATCTAGCACCCAACACAAATAACAATATACCCCTAACAATCAACACAACACCCTTGTATGAGTCTAAACATAATATCAAAATTTGAGTAATTCCCCCGGTTCAAATCTAAGTAATTGTCAATCAGACCTCCTGGCTTCTGTCAATCGCCATCTTCAATGCTTAACCTGACGTCATATTCTAATCAAGGTGAAATCTGGCCCTAGATTGGTTGGTTGTATCTGTGCCTCCCAATCCCCAAATCTCACGATGATCAAAATTTCGATCACACTATGCAAACGTCCACGAACGATTTACCAGTCGCCCTCCGCCCTCTCAACCATTACAGACAGTCCCAAGAACCTATACAATACCCCTGCATGTTGAATTCTGATCTATACCAACAGCTGGTACCAGCTGATCCTACCCTGTACCAGCTGGTACCAGTCTTCCATTTCACCCCAGCGCAAGGTCCCATTTGATTCTGCCATCTCAAGAATGCAGCATTCCACTATCAGGTTTGTTCCGAATCAACAGATTTCAAACTCACAGCCCTCAGTCGATCCAATTGCCTCAATCCCTCAACCACAATCGTTACCAGCATCAAATCGCCATATTTCAGCTCAACTCTGCAAAATCACCGATCAAATCGTTACCAGCAAAGCACCACTTGTCGGATATGGCATCGAATCAGACCATTGTTTCTCGATCTGGCATCTGGTAACTCAGATCTAACCCAGACCTCGCCCCGATCTGACACCAGCACCTGACATCGATCTGGCCTCACCTACCTGTTCTCGAAGTCTCTTCCTCGCCTCGCCTCTGATCTTAGAGATCTTTCATACCTGTTGATGCCTTGCCTTTATCGTGAGCAAGGCACAATACTCAACTCATCGATCAGATCCGAGCTCCAGAAACGACCCGATGACATGCTCAGTCAGACTCAAGTCAGTCTCAGGCACCTCCTCTGTCAGACCTACACACTACACACTCTTATACCAGCCTTATCTCGATCAATATCGCAACCCTTCTGTGTTTTAAAATCGCAACACCGTCGTCTCAGCATGTGATGGACCCAACCTCAACACGGTCTGATCTCGCTATCAACACCCTCGTCTCAGCTCTGATCTGAGAGCTCTCATTCTCGAAAACCTTGCCCTTAATCGCTGAACAAAGCACGAATTTCTTCTCAGCGCCAGATCTGAGATTCGGATCTGATCCGAGGACAGTCGGTCTCGCTCAGGTTTCTCCGACATCTCGACTAGGTGCTCGATCTACATCTGACAGCTTAATATCATCCACCGCGACTTCCCTCGCAATCTGTCCTCACAGCTGCTCTGTCTCGGAACCAGGGGGAAGAGGAGGGGGAGAAGAGAAGAAAGGAGGAGAGGGGGGGAGGGGAAGGGAAGAGGTGGCGGCGGGGGAGGTCGGAGGTGACCTCCCTGCTGGAGAAATCGCTTTTGTTTCCTCGCTCTTTTCGCTCTTTTGTTTCCGCCGAAGAAGTTTGTCTGATTCAAAATTCAATCTACTTGACCAAATCAGTTAATTTGTATCTCAAATTGAACCTAAATGCAACAAATACTCAGAAAACCTAAGGATACTGAGTGTTAAACCTTTCAAAAAACACTGGAAAATATGAAAAAAAAATAATATTTTACCTTTAATTTCTTGAGCATCGGATTATAGTTTTTAAAATTAAACATTTTAAATAAACTGTTTTACAGAAACCCTAATCAATTCATAATTGTACTTCTTCCTTGACTCTTAATAGAACAATTGCCAACGGGTTAAGTTCATAAGGTCTTCGATAAGAACTAAAACAGCCAAATTATAGAATCGACTAAACCCCAAACTGAAAAGGAGTGAGAGTGTATCGAGATCTGACCTTCAAAACAGATAGCTTAAAACTTCCATAAACCACTCCGACAGCAAAAACCGATGCACGTGCCACCTATTCATCAGATTCATCGTCACAATTACCTCAAAGAGTGATAAATAGCAACAAAAGATAGATCTAAAGCTCGATCGAAAGAAAGAGATAGAGAGAAACTTACGAAAGCGAGCGTGCTGACGCCGGAGTAAGGACTAGGTACGCCGGCCATCTTTTTTCCGAAGATTAAGATCGAAGAAGAGAGAAAGGAGCGAGAGATGCGTAGAGAGGGGAAGAGGGTCTTCTGGCCGACTATAGGAGATAAAAACCCTAGGTTCGGAGACAGCTTTATGCGAAAATGACCCTGTTGAATACTTGAATATGATTATGTTTTACAGTGTATTTCCACTCGTAAGCACTGTGCTCTGTGCATATGACATACAATTTTCATATTAGTCAATACCAGCAAATGCTGACAATTTTTTATTTTTATAAAATAAAATAAATTATGTAAGGTATGAAATATGAACAATAAATAAATAAATTGCAACTGTCGTTTTTAGATATTAATAAATGATGACGATCAACTTTTTTGGCAAAGATAATATTCATGTGGGAGGTTCTCAAGTTTAAGATCCGAAGAAAGATTTTTAGACAATTGAAGTCAGATAGTTTAAAAGTGATCTTTATCTAAAAAATGATGTTATATGTTGGTGAAGTACAAATCGGCGAAAGCTGTTGAACATTACTGAGCAAATGCTTAATGTCTAGCAAACAGTTGTAGCTCTTTGAATATGAACGATTTATTGTTTAAAAAAAGAGAGAAAATAATTTATTGTATTTGTTGAACATTACTGAGCAAATGCTAATGTCTAGCAAACAGTTGTAGCTCTTTGAATATGAACGATTTATTGTTTAAAAGAAGAGAGAAAATAGTTTATTGTACTTTAAAGTTTGAAAATTGACAAAATATTGCTATAAAATTTAAAATTTATAAAATTATTATTAAATTTTTAATAAATTATTTTTCTGTCATTAGTCGTTACTATCATATAAAATTAATTTAAAAAAACTTAACCTACTAAATATCCAAATTACTTCTATCTTCCTCATCTCCCCTCATCTTTGATGGTGGTGTGCCATAGCTGCTGCAAATAAACAATTTTTCTGTCTTGTCTGGCCAAAGTATCTCTTGACGAGGCTGAGGTACTCACTGACAGATTGGTCCAACTGCTCAGCACAGAGTTTCACCTTTTTGTCTGATGTGTGACAGAGCCAAGCGTCTTATCATCGGTCATGGCCAGGGAGAACTTTGTGGGATGCCACGTGGCCTTGACAAAGATTGTTCATGTTTCTTCCTTCAGATCTTCTACGACCAACTCTAGCTTTGCGTAGCTGTGGCGCACCGCCATCAGAGAGGATGAAAGAGGAGGGGTATTCTGGACATTTGGAAGGTTGTGTAGTTTTAACGGGAAAATTAGTTTTATGCCACTACAAAATTTGAAAATTGTAAAAATGCCACTAAGAAAAAAATATTGTCAAAATGTCATTATGGACACCTGATCTCAATACAAAAGTGGTCGAATGGTGGCATTATGACCAAAAAAAAAATCATGAGTGACATTTTGACAAGATTTGTGTTTTTTTAGTGGTATTTTGACAAATCCCTATTTTTAAAATTAATTTTATATGATAGTGATGATAGGAAAACAAATTCATTAGAAATTTAATGGCAATTTGCCAATTTTAAACTTCGTAGTGCCATTTCGTCCATTTTCAAACTTTCGAAGTGAAAAATAAACAATTTTCCTTAAAAAAAAGTTAATTTTATATTGAGCAAAATCTAGATATCTTTTGTTTTTCAATCCAAAATACTCTTTCTCGATCAACTATTTGAAATGTTTCACGAAGTGGTTTTTCATGTTGTGGTACATTATTAATGGTGAAATAATAATATAAAAGCACTAAATCATTTTGTATTCATTGTTCGTAGATTTACAACGTAAACTCACAACAAATAAAAAAAAATTTAAAAGTAGTCATCATCAGAACTTGAACTCCATATCTCTCTCGTGAAAGTATTGTACTTTATCACTATACTAAATAAGACTCGGCACTAGACCATTGTTAGCTTCATATGTAAGTAAGATTCGGCACTAGATCATTGTTAGCTTCATATGTGTAGTCTAATTTTCTCATGTGAATTTTGAACTTTTGAACCATCAATGTATCCCTGAAGCTCCAAATGACCAAAATCTATAGTATGTCAATTTCTATAATTACAAAAAAATTGTTTGTTTGATATAACTTTAAAACTTATTTAAAACATAATTAACTTACCTTAATTTTAGTGACTCATTTTAATATTTGAGAAGAATTGTTATGCTTAATACTTATTTTTGTAATAGACTTTAAGAAAATTTCTACTAGATTCCCACAAAGTAAAATTTGTTAAATAAACAATTGTTTTACATTCCGCAATTATTGCTGCAATTAGTTCTCGATTTGAATGCACATGCCCTTTTTTATCTCTATGAAATTATATATTAAAAGCTGTAATTAATTTACACTTGAAATTTGAAGGTCTACCAAGAGTCCAAGAGGCATACACCATTACCATGATTGTTCAACATCCGTCATTAATCATTTAACTTCAAACTAAATTATACAACTTTTAGTTTGATTACTCTATTTTTTTTTTGTTCCCTGATCAACCATTCCATATATTTCAAATTCAAATCAAGCAAATATTATGAACTTCTTGTAAATTTTCTTGCATGTTTATCCACCGTGCATATCTTGCTGAAATAGAAAATTTGCATTTTTATTTGTCATCTGAAATGTTCCTCCCAGAAAAGTTGCTAGATATAAACTGGCTAAATTTGAAAGTAAACAATTTGTAAATTTTCCGATTGAACCCCGTAAATTGTCTAAATGTTGATCCAGTGACTGAACTTTCACCCTTTGCAATTTGACTATTTTATGTGGTCATACTCATACCCTCCCCTTCTCCTTCACCCGACTTTTCTACCCGAGTCAAAACACTGGTGGCGTGGTGATTTTCTGAGAGAGAAATAGAGAGATCTGATCCGATCAAGAATGGAGGAGGTGAGAGCATCGCACATTCTGATAAAGCATGAGGGATCCAGGCGCAAGGCGTCGTGGAAGGATCCCGACGGCCGCGTTATCTCCGCCACCACCCGCGAGGCGGCCGCCACGCGCCTTCAGTCTCTGAAGGAGGATATCGTCTCCGGTCGGGCTAAATTCGCTGATCTCGCCTCTGTGAACTCAGACTGTAGCTCCGCCAAGCGTGGAGGCGATCTAGGTAAGGAATATAGTAATTCTCGCTGATTTGTGTTGTCGTTGCTTCCATGCTAGGGTTTAAGGCCGATTAGATGAGGGATGTGCATTGCATAATCGGATGTATCATTCTGGAACTAACACACGGTGGGGGAGCTGCTTCGGGCACGCTCTTATTTTCTCCAAACACGCTTATCTAATGTTTTCGACGAAATTACCCCTGCTTCTATTTCTATTTTGCACCACAATGGAATAGGATTAGATGACGACACTGTTGAATAACCTTTTCATAGTTATTTTAAATTGAAAGATTTCATACTGTCAATTATCATCCTCATTTTCTTTTATCTGGAGGTGTGAATAGCTGAACATGCATTGATAAATTGCGTATCTAAATTTAAAAAAAAACTAACGGAATTTGTTTTTCTTTGGATCATTTTTATTTAATTAGTATGGAACTAAGGTACAAGCTCGGTTGCTTGTGTTTCATTTCTTTTAGTACGCAGCAATAGAGGCAAACAATTAATTTGAACATTACCTAAAACATATCTAGTTTTGAAAACAAAGCTGAAAACATCAATAAATCAAAGCATATTATGCATTAATTGCCAAACTAATACAAATATATTATAATCCGATACTATCAACATTGTATCATGGTCAAAATTAAGAAATCAAATTCAGTTGAACTGATCTTTATGATCTTTCTAAGTTCCACATACTAGTCGGTGGACACATTAAGTCATGAACTAATCCAGAAATGAAACCAATCAGGAAAGCTCTCTCATCCAAATCGGTTTATGCTAGAATGATCAACCTGAATGTCAGATGCTCGATTGCATGAACAATATAGTCCATCAAAGCGCCTAAGAACTAAGAAGGTTCCTTTCTTCTTCTGGCTATTGTTGCGTGATATGTTATTTACTGTAGAAAATCTGGCGAAGAGATGATGGCTGCATCAGATGCATTGCGTTATATGTAACACACAATATTGAGACAGCGAGTCACATTTTCTGACAGCTTTGGAAATAATTATCTCTCTACTCTGTATTTTGACTACAACCCTTGGTCTTTTGCTGGCATCAGATACTACTTTAAACTGCCATAGTTTTATGTAGAAGCTACCAATCAAATGTTTCATGCCTGTATTGAGGAATAGCACCAGTGTCAAATAGTATAGATGTCACTGATGTAATTAAATAACAAAAGATTTTTTCTGAGAAAAAAATGAGAGGCAAGCTCCAACAATCAAGCTTTTTAAATTGGATATAAACTGAAAAATGGTCATCGTTGACCCTTATGATTCATAATCTCCCTGTTTAAATAAGCATTACTGCATTATTACAATT
>CAXKVX010004230.1:0-15247 GCA_964058865.1 Eleocharis quinqueflora
TGGCTAGGTAATACGTGGAGAATTTTCGACCGTGTCATTTAATTCTTAAGTTTAGAAACCCAAACAACATTTTTCAAGGTTCTCTTTTCTGAAACTCACATTCTAATGATATATGACCATTCTTACAATAATAATTACAAAACGCTTTAGTTGTGGGATTATTGTGTAATTTAACAAAGCGATTTTGATAATCACATTTTAATTCATGAATTTTATTGATTTGGATATCATTTGTTTGTCGGAAAACAACTCTTGGTTTCTCATTTTGTTGAGAACCGATTTGGGCAAGACTTTTCCCTTTTGGTTCGTATCTCCAATCGTTTGGTGTTCTATGGTAGGTATTACTTGACCAAGATGAATTAAAATAGTTTTATTTAGGTTTTAGTTTGTTTTTGGCATAAGGACTATTATTAAACTGATATCTAAAGACATAATTTGGTCTACTATTATACTTTGGTTGTTTTTGTTTTTTGTCCTTGGATGTATGAGTTTGTTTTTTATTTTACTTTAGGGTTTTGTTGAGTATTGGATTGAAAAGAGTATGGGCCCATTTTGTATTCAAGACCCGACTTGTCATGAGGTTTTTGTCCCTCAAACATTTTGTTAGATACCTCCTAGTGTCGCTACTCAATACACTAGTGGATCCTAAAACCCTTGAGCCACTTGTTAATACTATTTTGTCACTTTTCAAATTACCTTCTTTTATATTTAATTTGAGTGTGAGTATTTTGTTATTTAACACCGCAATTATGCTTTCTTTTTCCATTAACTCACAGTTGATCTCAATAAGAAGTTTATTCAACCTAACAATTTTAATTTTTAAGGATTCCTCATTAGATAAAATGCTTGCATCATCGAGTAGGTTCTCATCAACATCCTCATCATCATCATCACTCAAACAACAAGATGAGGTACATGTTGGCTTAGAAATAAAATTATTTGAGTTTTGATATACCTTTGCCTCCTTTTTAAGAGATGAAGTGCTAGCCTCTTTAATTGATTTTGTCTTCTTCTCATCCTCCAAGTTGATTGTGAGCTTATTTACTTTGGCTAGAATGGTGCTTTTGAGGATCTTGATTGTTGTCAGATCGGTGATGTTATTGCTAGCTATGATGGAATCAATGTCGGTTGTGTTCGACTCTTCATCACAAATGGCCATTAGAGAGTAATTCACCTTCTTCTCTTCCTCAACCTCAACTTCAGATTCTTCACTCTCTTCGTCTTCACTATGATTCTATCTATTGGCGTGCATTGCTGTAGGCTTTTTTTTGCCCTTGTAACCCTCCTTTGCATGCTCTTTTCGCTCTTGCCTCTCATCACTGTCTTGAGGTCTCATTTGCGGAAATATCTTATAGCACGTGTGGATGATATGTCCTTCTCTTTCGCACATGGCACACACCACCTTCTTGCCCTTGCTTTCTCGCTTGGCATTGTACTTCTTCTCAAAAGCAAATAGACTTGCAACATCTTAGCAAGGACTTGTGTTTCCTTCTCATGATCTTGTCCCATGTTTTTGAAGGAATTGTCACTTGTTGATGGAGAGTGGGCAAACGAAGAGTTATTTTGCTTGGAGCTTTATGCGGGAAAAGCGATTGCCTTGCCTCGAGTTTCCTCAAAGGACTGAAATGAGGTGTATATCTAAATAATGGTTATAAAATAATGGTTTTCAAGATTTAGGGCATACTCTAAATAATGGTTATAAAATAATTAACTTACAATATGCTGATGACACACTAGTATTCATTCCAGCATATAGAAAAATGATTGGCAAATTAAAATTGATATTACATGGATTTGCAGAAATGACATGACTTAAGCTTAATTTCAATAAAACAGAATTAATCCCTATTAATATTGAAGAACATATGGCTAATTATTATGCTAATATTTTAGATTGCAAAGTGGGTTCTTTACCTTTAAAATATTTGCGAATGCATTTACATTGGTGCCTCGACATATTGATCAAAGAAATGAATGGAATTGATAGTATTTCGAATTGTATTTAAGTAGTTTATTTAATTTTATGTTTTGCTGTGGAGCTCAAGTGCAACTTGTGGAGCTTTAGACAAAAAAGAGAAATAGAGAAGCCTCCGGCGGGGGAGGTCGCCCCCGATCTCCCCCTCCCCCCTCTCTCTTCTCCTCCTCTGGTTCTGAGAGATGCGATAGTGCAGATCGAGAAGATTGATCGCGAAAGAGATCGTCGAGACCGAGCCGAGATGAAAGCTCACTGTCTAAGATTGAGCATGGTAGCGTATTGTCTGAGACCGTGATTGAAACCCTGTCCGAGGTCGAGACTGTCCTCGGATCGAACTTGGCCCTCAGATTTGACTGAGACGAAATCGAGTCGTGTCCGACGATCAAGGTCAAGGCATCGACAGTCTAGAGTGACAGATCTCTCAGATCAAACTGGACGAAGGTGCAGATTGGGTGATCAGTTTTGATTGAGGTCAGGGTCAGATTGCGGGCTGAGACGAAGGGTGAAGATGGATGCAGATCACGTGCCGAGACGAAGAAATCGAGCAGTGGCCGAGAGATCGGGATTGACGATCGATGGCGAGGCCATCTGCAAATGTGCTGGTGAAGATCTGACAGAATCAGATCGACGTTGATGCAGAAGTGTTGGTGAGGATAATTTGTGCCGATATGATTCTGTGACGATCTGGTTCTAACGATCTGGTCTGGTAAAAGTACTAGTGACGATCGTTGTTGAAGATGGATTGAGGCGTCTAGTTCTGTCTGCACACAAGTTCTATTTTGATCTGAATCAGGTTGATTGTTGTGGAGGGCAGTGATGGTTGGTTTGATTATGATTGTTGTTGAGGGTAGTGATGCATTGGCACCATCCGGCAGGTCTTGAGAACATTTGCTGAGACTGGTGAGCTGGAGTGATATTGATGAGTGATGACTGATACCAGCTGGTATAGAGGTAAGATCAGCTGGTACCAGCTGTTGGCAAAGACCATATTGCAGATGGTACAATGAGAGTGCAGGGTGATGTATATGGGTATTCAGGACTGAGGGCGACTGGCAAATCGTTTGTGGACGTATGCGTAGCGCGACTGAAACTCGGATCGATGTGAGATCTGGAGATTGAGCGGCACAGATATAACCAAACAATCTTGGACCAGATTTCACCTTGATTCGACTGTGACGTCGGATTAAGCATCAGAGACGACGGTTGACAGAAGTCAGAAGGTCTAATTGATAATTACAGATATGTCGATGCTCAAATATCATCAATTTAAATAGATTTGCAAGCGTGAACTCATGCTTTTTTTTTTTTTTTTTTTGCACTTTTGGACACTGCCGCACAGAACTGCATTAAAAAAAGCATTTCTATGACGATAATGCCCTTGTTTCGAGACATAATTCTCGACCTATCCAGACTGAAACTTTTGCATACGTGGTGCAGCCTCATTGGTCAGGCGCGATTTCACAGAGCCCAGCGTTCTTTGGCGAAACCACTGCCATGGCAACCGGTGCCATTTTTGTCTTCTCAGTCTCATCCAAACCCCGACTCCAACACGAGAAAAATGGCGGTGCTGGGATTAGGCGCTGCCGCATCTCTTCCAAGGTAACCTTTTGGCACCTTTTCTTTTGGGTTAAACTGGTAAATGGTCGAGAAAGTAATTTCAATTTCGTCCCTATAAGACCACGGTATTTAATGTACAAAGGGTATTCTGTTTTTTCAGTTACCAGATATCTGATTTTTGATGAAGCACCAAAAGTTTTTTTTCCTTGCAGAAGTTTATGACTTCTACCATAAAATATTCCAGACGTGAATGAAATTGTTCTTGGCCTTTGGAAAATTCAGCTTCTGAACAGGGAAAGTGTCTGGTTGATTCTTTTCATTTTGATGTACTGGTCAAAATTTTCAGACCAGGAATATTGCAAAGTGAATTGAATTAATGCTGTTTGTGGTCTGTTTCCGGCAAAATCTTACGGCTTTGGCTGAATTTCTCATATTAGTCATTAGTGTGAAATAGAATATGCAAGCTATATGACTGATTAGCGAAAATGAAGTGAGAGTTGTGTGGAAATGAAGAGATAATTCCATATGCAATTGCTTAAAAAAAAAAAAATCATCTGCTAGACTGTTACACTTGAACCACAAATGTTTGAGGCCTCTTATGTTTAGAAATGACCATATTAGTGCCACATTAAATGAAAAAAACATATTACAAGATTGATATGCACTGGCAGAGTGCTTATGTGTTTACTGTTTCCTAATTCAAGGACTTGTAGAGTATCTGGTAGCATATCAACAAGGAGAAAATCTAGATCCATACGAGCTGAGGTCATATTTATTAATGGAGACGAAGCTAAGAAACTTGTGAATGAAGAAGGATACAAGATATTGGATGTTAGAGATAAGACCCAATTTGAGCGGGCCCACATTAAAACATGTTACCATGTCCCATTCTTCATCGAGAACAATGATAATGACATTGGTGTGAAACAACTTCATCTTTCTTCTTTGTCCTTCTATAAATCTTTTGTAAATCATCTCTTGTATTGTTGCAAATAACTTATCACTTCATTTTTTGTACATTTTTTTAGGCACAATAATAAAGAGAACTGTGCACAACAACTTTTCCGGCTTGTTCTTTGGCTTGCCATTCACAAAACAGAACCCAGATTTTATTAAATCCATTAAGGAGCAGCTACCTACAGATAGTAAATTATTGGTTGTTTGTCAAGAAGGCCTCAGGTTATTATTCTCAACCTTTTTTCCCCTATTTTCCTTCTATATTAATAATTATATTCCTTGGTAATTCTCCAAGGAATTTCTCAATGGTCTGACAGCCGCAGCACAGGACTTCAATACTATTTTAGTCCCAGACGGATGTACTTGTTGAGTCTTCATTTGATCTTCTTATTTAAACATACTGTGCTTTGCTTTTATGCTTTAATTGCTTAAATATCAGTATATAGCGAAATAAAGAAACATCTAATATGATTTGTAGGGTGGGGGTGGGGTGTTATCCATTAATGATTACCTTGCCAGCATTCAAATTCTCATTCAGTGCCTTAAAGGTTAAAAAAGTGCTGCCCGGTGCACATAGCTCCTGCTTGCACGGGGTCTGGGGAGATTTTTGTAACATGTTGTTCAAACCATTTTTTTTTTCATTTGTGCCAACATCCAATACCTTTCTTTTCAAGAGTTTTGTTTTCATTTGCTTTTCTATCAAGCATCAAGTACAGAATCATTGCTTTTCTATGTATATTTTTCAAAAAATTTATATACTCTTTTATGTAGGTCTACTGCAGCTGCTAATCAGCTAGAGAGAGTAGGTTATCAAAATTTGGCATGCATCGTCTCTGGCCTTCAATCTCTTAATCCAGGTGACATAAATGCCATCTTCAGTTCATTCTGAAAAGAACCTAAAATCAAGGAGATTATCTTATTGAACCCTCAAACAATTAGTTAACACTTCCATAGAACAAGAAATTGTATACTTCTAGTATGTGAAATATTCCTGTTTCAAATAGACAACGCTGGCTTCAGGTCTGCTCATTTTAAATAATAACTAAAGTCAACGGGAAACTACTTATGAGTTCAGGTACATTCGAATCTGTTGGCAAAATGGAGCTTGAAAATGCGGGGAAGGCTGGCTTAGTTACAATCCAAGGAAAAATCTCTGCTGTTCTTGGGACTGTCCTGATATGTAAGAATTTTTTGTAGTTTCTTTTGTTGTCTTCCAAACTTTTTGGGTAAAATTGAGTAACTTGTTCTTGATGCTTGCCACATTATATGCACCATTTATCTCAGAAGCTTGGTACTTCACCCCACCTGAACCATATATATGGTCCTGTCGCGTCATCAGCTTGGGTTTTCTGTGAACTTTAGATCATCCAGTGGGCCTTTTTTTCTGGCCAATTGGTTTTTAGCTTACATGATAATTCACTAATTGCCCATATTATAGCCTTTCCTCTGAAGTTTAAAAGTTCACATTTGGTTTCTCTAAAAGCTCCAATCTGTCTCATTCTTGTCCTAACACCATCCATCAGTCAAGAATGCAATTGATCTAGTTTACAATGTCTCAAGTCTTGATATCTCTTCAACTATTTGTCTTAATTCTTGAGTCTTAAGAATCAAATTTGTGCACAGAATGAATCACCAAATGTCATAGCTACTAGACTTTTGCTTAACTTTTGACAGAAAATTCAAAGTAGCAACCAAAATAGTACAATATTGTTTGGAGCCTAAAACGTGAGACAACAGGAAATGGAATACTTCTGAGGATGAGCTCTGTTGTTTAGTCTTTAAATTTTACTTGCATGTATAGGGATGCCAAGACCTCTGAATTGAACCATTGAGAAGTGGAGATGCACAACAATTTGTCCTGTAATGTTCAGCCATTGTTAATGTCTGCTTTTTGCCAGGGCCTGGTTGAATAAACTGTAAAAAAATTATCTGACCTTGAGATTCATTTTTTCAGGTGCATTCCTGTTCATCACATTCTTCCCCGACCAAGCTGAGAAGCTTCTTCAAATGAGCCCTTTTGGTTGATGTATTAAAATTTTGCAGCTGAAAAGTAGTTTTTCTGAGCTATGATTTTTCTCGTGTTTCAATAATTGTTGTTTGAGATAGATAGATATATTTGCGTTATAGTTCAAATGCGGATTAGTTGACAACTAGCTGTGGTAATTTTGCTGTACCTCATTGCAATTTTAGTTTTTTTTTTTTTTTTTGGGGGGGGGGGGGGGGGGGGGCGGGGTGTGTGGTGGTGGTGGTCCTCTTACCATGACCCATTGTAAATTTGGAAAGGCAAATAGCTAATTCGTAAAGCTGCATGTGTCTAGATTCTAGAATAATATCCACTAAAAAGCACGAATTCAGATAGAATTGGATCCACTAACTTTGCTACCCTTTCGACCCCGAGAGAGAAAAAGGGTGACGATCAGATCTAGGCGGGAAGGTTGTCTCCGGCCACTCCCGCCACCTCCCTCTTTCTTCTTCTCCTCCTCTGGTCTCGAAAGTGGAGATAGTGCAGATCGATCATAGAAGAGGCTAAGCCTGGCCTGAGCAATGGCTCCTGTCTGATATTTCGAAATATTTGGGACAGCGATCGAATCTTGGTTCGAGATCGATTGGCTTCGAATCAAAACTGAGTCTCAGCTTGATTACGGAGATGACTGGACGAGGGGCATATTGCGATATCAGTTGTGATCGAGGATGGGTTCAGATCTAGTGTCGAGTGCGATGAGAAGATCGAGCAGACTGAGACCAGATCAATAGAAAAGGTCTAGATATTCAGATTAAATCGAGGGTTGAGCCTAGATCAAGGTTGAGTAAGGAGGGCTGGCAGCTCAGTCTTGCTGGATGAGTGTGACGATCTAAATCTGTGACGACGGGTGAAGATCGAAGGTTTCTGGTTCTGTCTGCACAAGCTTCTGGTAAAGAGATCAAGCTCAGGTGGTGTTGTGCTGCTGAGGATTCAGTGGGCTTATCAGCAAGGTACAGTAAAACACATATGACAGTTCATGGCTGGGTTAAAAACAAGATCAGGATTTTTGTTATTACCGATATAAGATACTGGTATAGGGTTAGATTAAGAGATATGGAAAGGGCACTAGCTGGTATAGGGTTTGTGAGGGAGGGTATCAGATGGTATCCATCATCAGGGGTGCTTGACAGAAGAGTATCAGCTGGTACAAACTAATACCAGTGAAGGTATAAGGGGATGCCATGAGATTAGATGGATGATTATCAACTGGTTCGGTGAATATCAGGAGGGTATAAAGAGGCCGGTTGATTGGCTGGCACAAGGCAGATGGTTGAATACTAGTTGGTACAGGGGATTTTTAGTTGATATAGAAGGGTGATGTGAGATCAGTTGGAATATCAGCTGGTTCAGTGATGTGCTGGCTGCAATCCATGAGGTGAGTCGAGTCTGTGCTATAATTGAACAGGGTATTGACCATGACCTTCTTGGATGATCGGGGTTTCTCGCTCTTGCTCGGAAATGTTGAATGGGACTAGTAACTAGCTAGTGAAAGTATGCGAGGTTCGGCTTAGATATGATCGAGAGTTGATTTGGGGTTCGCGAGGCACAGATATAGCCGAGCGTTCTTGGACCAAATTATACTTAAGATATAGAATAGAATAGGGTTTTAGATAGTGTGCACAAGAAGATATTCGTGTAATTGTGTAATTTCAATTTTTGTAACTTCTTTTTTCAATGAAACTAAAAGTGACAGACGCTCCATGTTTGTTTTAAAAAAAAAAGAATTGCATTCACTAGAAAGTGTGCATTCTTTTCTAGAGGAAGTAATTATTAAGTTCAAATATTTACCTTGTTCCTTATTGTGATCGAAGCCACCGATTGTATAGCACGTAAAATTGTGACTTTTGGCTGAATAATATCCCCCCCCCCCCCCCCACAAAAAATAAATAAATAAATAAATAAATATATATATATAATAAATATAGAGAAGTGCATGAATGGTATAAAGAAGAATTTGCTGTTCTACATTCGTTTTCAGTTTGTCCTTTATTTGGTGTTGTATCTAGATTTGAGGGGAAGCTTCCAACTAATTTTTGTTGTTATCTATTGACAAAAAAAAAGCAATGAAAAGACCCTGTCAAGTAAAGAGTGGAAGCTTCAAACATTTGTCAAAAAAAATTCAGAAAAACGTGCCAACCAAAAGATGTTGCAACTATTTAAGTCGCAAACAGATTAAATACTTCAGAAATAAAAATTTAGACACTTAGCCATAACAGTGATATGAACTTTTTTATTTAGAAGATACGCAATTTGAAATTATAATTAAAAAGATTTTTAATATATCTTAACCTGAACGACTAAGCAACAACAAACTGACATTATGATACAAAAATATTTTATGTTCCACAGCTCAGAATTAAAATGACCTTGGCTTTCTAAAAAAAGAAAAAAAAAACTGTCCAAGTAATTGAAGAAAATCTCGCCTTGAGTGCCTAATTTTAATCATATATATATTGTAGGGTCATATTGCTAAAAAAAAGAATGGATCTTCATGCTTTGTTCACCCGAATCTTTTGTCCTTCCAGCACCTGAAACAAGCTCAAACATAGAACTAAAAGGATGAGATTTTGGATCATCGGGATTAAAAAATGTAAATTTCAAACTTGGAACTCGACATATAGGCAATGATTTTATGATGCACATATCATTCTTATACAAAAGGATGAGACTTGATTAGATGTGGCAAAATCCGACCCGACTAGAGAAACTCGTCCGACCCGACCTGATCCGACCCAATATTTTGATAAAGTCAACTAACCCGACCCCGACCAAAAAGGTCAGATGATCCGTAATCCGAGCCGAAGCGACACATGAGCGACTCGAGCACGACTCGACCCGATCGACGTAACTTGAGATGGAGCGACACATGAGGACCTGACCCGACCTGAAACGACCCGTAACCCGAGCCGAAACGACATATGAGGACCCAAACTCGACTTGACGTGATACAACTTATAAATCGATCTAATTCTATCTTGCCTATGGCATAATTTAATTTTACTAACAAATTAACATCAGAGAAAATCAAGATTTAATAACGCAATTCAATAACACGATCCGATCTTGTACAATTGAACTTAAAATTCAAAATAAAACTCAAAGGTTGTCGGTGCAACACGACCTGACCCGATCGCGCCCGATCCAAGACCCGAAAGTTGTCATGCATCTCGACCTGAAACCCGACCCGATCTCGCCCGACCCGACTCGTTACCCGAAAAAGTCCGACGCAACCCGACCTGAAACCCAACCCATGATCCATGATCCATGACCCAAGAGTTATCGACACCTGATGACCCAAAACTGACCCGACCCGCAACCCAACTATTGTTAGCAGTCAAACTAACCCGACCCGACCCGAACATGCCCGACCCATCCGACTTGTCACCTCTAGACTTCATGCACATTTTACCACTCATGAAGTGAGTTGCATTCTCAACCATCTATAATTAATGGTTCTTGATAAATCCCTAATGACACTCAAACTGTATAAACTTGACTGTGGTAGGTTATCTAGACATCCAACAATATATCTATTATTTATTTATTTTATCTTTCAACATTATTACATTTATTTGAAAAATAATGTCAAAATTTTGATGATATATCACAGTCAAGCGATTCCTCCTATAAATTTCTAACTAGCTTGGCTTTTTCGAGAGTAGAACTGCAAAAGAGAAGCAATAAACCATTTATATCATATTTTGTAGATCTTTCAGGTTTTTATTATTCATTTTATTTGGGATAACTGCATTACCCAAAACCCTAAATTCCCCCATGCAACATAGAAGTTCTCCTTTAAAAGGCATATTGAGAAAATCAGAATTTGCAAAGGCATAATTTCAAATGTTTGGAAGGTTTCTCTAGTCCTGCAAGGCCTGCTTATCAAAGAAAGACTATAGTCGATGCAAGTCATGGTAAAAAATATTATGGGCAGTTAGGACAAATGTCTTCCATTAAGGATGAGTTATTCTATCATTGTATGTACCCTCACAGTAATATTACAGCTCAACCCACTTCTTGAACAGCTGATTATTTCAATATTTTCTTTTCTTTCTTTGTACATTTAGCATAGTTGTCTTTCAGATATTGGTCTGCAGTTTTGCACAATAACTTCCCCAGAAGTAAGATGGAGAGAACATTCCATGTTTAAAACAGAATAAAAATGAAAAGGCTTACAGCATTATTAAATGAAGAAATAGCTTCTTCAACCTCCTCTTCAGATGAGAAGGTTATAAATCCAAAGCCACTAGATTTTGAACTTCCGGGGGCCCGAGATACCTTCATGTATTAGAATAACAAGGTTAGTCTCAAGGGAAGACGAGAGACGAACAAGGAACACGAACAAAGGTATGTCAAAAGGACTTAACTTTTTTATCCATCAACTTGCAATCTGTTTTGAACAAAAATTTTATTTTCTTTACAACAACAACAACAAAGCCTTTTGTCCCAAACAAGTTATGGAAATTTTTTATTTTCTTTAATTCTTAAAATTCTAGACATATAACATGCAGAGGCTTTTTGTACCAAACTGTATGAACTCACACTTTCTTAATGGATGTTGGTACCGCTACTTGGGGATATCCTGATAAAAAATATAAAAAAAATGCAGAGGCTTCCAGTTTCACAAGTGGCTAATTCTGCTTAAGTATCAAAATTAACTTGATTGCACTATATTGATGGCAAAATCGACTTGATTGCACACTTATTGATAAACATCAACGGTCTTAATTGATTTATGTTTAAAAATTTTGTCCATAGAAGACTCGCTCTTCATAACTAGTCACAATTAGCATTAATTAAGTACCAAAATCCAAATAACAATTTCAAACTATTGATCTTGTTCTATTTCGTGAGAGATGCATCCAAATAAAATTTTATATATTTTTTAATTTCCTTACTACAATACTAATCCATTACAGTTAAACTAAACTGATCATTTTGTGACATTTTGATTTTTTTTATTTTATATAAAACATATAAAATTTCACGCGGGACAGTCCCCATCAGGAAGAATAAGTGTTGGACTCAATGTTTGTGTTTGAAATTCTGAAATGTTAATGCAAACATAGCTTATGGCAACTTGTAGAATACAAGACTTATGACAGCAGAACACTCTGAGATATATGTATTCTAAACAGTCTGTTACATTAAAACATCAGCCAAACAACAGCAGCAATCTAAATTCATTTAATGAAGTATCCTTTTGAAATAGTCCAATTTATGAAAGTATCGTCTTACAATAAAATGTTTTTTTTTTTCTTCGGAACCTTTTTCCTTAACAACAATAGCAAAATGCTAAAAGAAGGTTTCTGCATGACCTATAGTTTCAAAATCATGCTAATGTATGCATGCATGTAGATGTGGAGCTTCCTAAAATCAAAACCACATGCTTTTAGAATGGTACCTTGGCTCCAAGGACCTTCCCTTTTTCCGCGAAGAAATTCTTGAGCACCTCAGAGGTGACAGTTTTTGCCAGGTTCCCAACGTAAACCTTGTACGGGCTGTCGACAAACCCTGATTCTTCTGCTTGTAGTGGGGAGAGGTCTACTTGCTCTAATGGTTTCTCAGTTACATTCACTTTTATTTTTCTACCTCCTATCTCCTGTTGAAAAAGAAAATCATGAAATTCCAACAAAAAATAGGAAAGCAAAATTGACTAACTTTCAAATGACTGATGATTCTGCAGAATTGAATGGTCCGGTCTGGCCTGTTTGGTTTTTTGAATGGTGATATAGCGACTTCACCAAATCTGATATAATTGATCTTTCTGGAAAATGTGGATATACTGGTAAAAGCGGTCTTCTAAATAAGTTTTTCTTTATTGGTACAAACCTCTTACAGTGTTGCATTGAAATGACTAAAATAGCAATACATCAGAACTTTCTATGATGTGCAATGGTTCCTTCTTATAATTCTCTCTTAATTACTATGTAAGAAAAGTACAGTAGTTTGTGCATTTGTGAAATAAAAAGGATCAATATGTCAGTCCAACCAACGTAGAATGGATTTGCTAACATTGACTTTTATATGTTACCTTCTCTCTTCTTTAAAATGAAGTGAACAAGTTTTAGGCAGAATTTGGACAAACGCGCAAGTTCAAAACTATCATAACTGGTACATTTGGATCAAGATGTAAAATGCTGGTCAAGCACTTACAGTGTCACTAAGGCTCTCAATAGCTTTATTAACAGCTTCGAAGGAAGACATAGTAACAAAACCAAATCTCCGGCTCCTGCCTGAATATTTGTCATACATAACCTATTACACAGGAAACAAATATAAAAGATACTTCAATTCCAATAAAAGGAGAAGGATTAAGAAAAAAATGTTACCAGTTAGATGAAATTAATCACTTAACTATATTATACTGTAGATGTAAAATACTTGCTGGGTTTGCTATTTAGAAAAGCTTCCTGTTGCAAAATTAACTAATAAAATTGGTTAATCTTTTCAATTATTTGGCTTAAAGCCAGGATTGGGTGGTTTAAGGCATAACTTAGAAATGCCCGGCTGCACATTTGTCTAGAGCATGCAAAAAAACCCATACATATATATCCATTTTTTTCCTTGTCTGTCACAAAATTTTCAATACAAGGCTTCAATTGTAATGTGAACTTTGAAACCCAATTTGCAGGACTATGAAGTAAAAGAAAAAGGTACTAAGTCTATTTTGACAAAACCTGCCCTTTTACACGTAAATACAAAAAAACAAACAATTTTTAAATAAGGGAGCTTGTTAACTGATAATTATTGGAAGTTCCAAGTTTTCAACACAGTTTGATAATTTAATTGACAAAAAATTAGGAAAATGAAGGCGGGTTTAAATATTTGTAATTATTATTAGCAGTGAGAAATATTCCCTAAAATTTTACTAAGACAATAGAGAGAATCGATAAAAGGAACAATTAAAAGACCTCAGCTTTTTCTACGGGACCGTGTTCGCCGAATATCTTGGCGAGCTGATCATTAGTCACATCTCTTGGTATGTTTCCCACATAAAGGCGCCTCTTCGCTTCCGTTGAGGCGACAATGCTGAAGAAGCTTCTAGAGGAACGTCTTGTTTTTGGTCCAACCGTGGAGGTAGAAATGGCGAGATTGGTTGAGGTTGAAAAGAAACCAATGCGGTTTCCGAATAGAGTTGGGGTTGGAGAAGACGAAAGAGACGCCATGCTCATGGGACACGGAGAGAATAAGTGGAGGAGGGAGGGAGGGAGGTCGCTGAGATGGGGTTTTGTTGTTGCTATGGATTGTAAGAAAGTGCGTTATCCGTTTCGGCTTCTACGATTCTACAAGAAGATTTTGTATCGCTGGTATCAGTGTATCGCACGAATCCGTATCCCCTCAGATGGACAGTTTTTTGTGTCAGTACTGTAATTATTACTGTACGAGCAGACAGTTTTTGTGTGTCGGTACTGTAATAATTACTGTGCGAGCAGGATAAAACGCTGTAGCTGCGGTGAGAAATCAGGGGGGTCCGCTGCCCATTTCAGTGAGGTATTTCAGGGGATGTGAATTCGTATCGCACGGCACGAAATGGATTGAGATCTTCTAAATCTCAGGTTTTTATTTGCATCGAGATTCGTGTAAGCTAAATTTTATAATATCAGACTTTCTAAATCAAATCTGGGTCGTTCGTAACCTACAACGCAGAGAATCTTGAGAGTTCATTACTGCTGCGCGGCAGAGAATCTGCTTCCGCATGAAATTGTCAGCCATACAGTCGTTCCCGCGCCGTAGAACACGGAACCAGCATCCTCTGCGGATTTTTTTCCCTTCGCAGAGCGGGAATGAATCTTGACCGTTAATTATATAATTCAGATTATAGACGGAGAATGATTTTATGAACAATTGTCAGTGCGCATTTAAAGTATGTGTACAAATTCACATGGATTCATCGCAGCATAAATTTAAATTTCTATTCAATCTATAATTAATTAGATCTGATTTTAAAGTATAAGGTTTATGTTAATGTGATACCAAAATATCAAATTTACAAGTACAATTCTGAAAGCACAGATCTGTTTAAATATCAAAATATTTGTTCGGACTTCGGACTACTATTTATGGCTTTCAGAAGGTATACAATTTTACTCTCCTGAACTATTTATACTTGTAAGGAGACTAAATCGAATTTAGAAGAAATAGCACAATTTTTTTTTTGAAAAATAGCAACCCAAGTTAGAGTGCCGGCTTCCATTGAAATTGAAAGCAACAAATACAAAAATTCATATGGCCGATATAATAGTACATGAGCAGTTGTATCAGTTCCAGACCAATTATTACAAGATATTTACAAAGAAACAAAATGAAACACTTTATAAACTACATTAAAAATGCTACTGACTGTCAATCTACATTATAAACTTTCTTAAAAAATGCTAGTACTAATTCTTCTATTAGTCCTCTCGGATCTCCTCAAGCTATCCTTTATTAAATCTGTAGCACTTCTTATGTGATATTAATCCGATAGAAGAAATAGCACAATAATTTGGGTTAAAATGAGCTTTATTGAATCGACAAAGTTCTGATACAGTAAGAAAGATAAGAGTTATGGCTAATAAAATGGAAATTCAATCTCTACCTAATCTAATCCAGCCTTTATCTTATATAGGTTGTTACAATTATGAAATTAAAATAAAAAGAAATCAAAAATAGAAGAATCAGACAACAGTTGCAGCTTCTGACTCCCTTCAACCGAATTCAGCTACAGTGTAACCGTCTGCAGCATCCTCTCC
>CAXKVX010004231.1:0-27577 GCA_964058865.1 Eleocharis quinqueflora
GTATCGAATGATTACTTAGCCATAATCGGGTGTTTTTCATATGAATTTTAGGTGTACAATATACTGCATGTGATATAGAGAAATTGATCAATATATAATCCTATTTATATAATTATACTTAGTCCAATATTGTTGGTGGTGATTCGAGTGTACTTTATTATTATATATATGTACATATATATATATATATATTCATATGTGTGTTCGTATACAAGTATATATATATGTATAGACACATATTCATATATATATATACTTATATACGAACACACATATGAATATATATATACTTATATATATATATATATATATATATATATATATATATATAGTTATGCTAAAATACTTTATAAAGCACCAATAGCCATATACTTTAGGCTCGTATCTTGAGATACAAAGTGCAAACGACCGATCAAGACCGTTGAAAATATTCTTCATACTAACATTAATTTGGAGACCAAATTTTATATTTTTTTAAATTTTTTTACTATTTTATTGGATGGGTGTAAAGTGTTAAATTGGAGGTCTGTAAATCATTAGATTAATGAATTTTCCACCTAACCGATAAAATAGTAAAAAAATTCAAAAAAATATAAAATTTGGTTTCCAAATAGATGTTAATATGGACAATATTTTCAATGGTCTTGATTGACCGCTTGCACTTTGTATCTCGATATACGAGCCTAAAGTATAGAAATATTGGTGCTTTATAAAGTATTTTAGCATATATATATATATGTAATTCATTGCATAGTTATTTGGTTATGTGATATATATATATATATATATAACTTACATTTAATTAATTATTTAATTATATTGTTTAGTATGATATCAAGTTTAATTACTAGATTTATTAGTTACGTATTATTATAGGTCAGATGTCCTTCATCAAGTACGTTGTCGTTCCTAATTACTAAATCTACTATATAGCTACCTCGTGTATTATTCGTTATAATTATTTGTGATACATATAGTATAAGGAAAAAATATATAAGAAACACAATAAGCTCAAGTTGGTTTATTTTAATTATTTATTTGTTTGTGTGTTAATCCTGAAAGGGATCAGAAGTCCGTACTCATGCGTCATAGCCGAAGCTCGTGCTGCACGGACTTATGGTCGTCATTTCTCCATTATACCTTTCTCGGTCCTTTTTCTTATTCGGGTCTTAGTTACTAAATATTATGGGCTAAACCTACTAGTTGTGTAATATCTGTATAATACCAACTCGACCCAACTAGGGTCAAGGCCCACAATACCTAGAACTATTATTTGCTTATTTTATTTATTATCCAATAAGGGTCCATAAGGTAACAGGGGCCTTAAAGGCCCAAAGGCCAGTTGTTAAGTTATTATAAAACCCACAAAGTCAAATGGGCCTATTTAAATTAATATAGTGAACAAGCTTACTGGGCCAGTCACTACCTCTGGCCCAGTTTTGTTCCTCCTCTTTCGACAACCAAACCAGAACAACACAGCACAACACAACAAGGGCTGTACTGGCGCCGGTATGGCAGTACAGTACCCACAGTCATGAACTGGTACAATTACTAGTAAGTTAGACAGAACCAGAAAACAGCCCAAGTACCAGTATACCCGAAACAATACAGCAAACTACTCAGATCAGTCCTCGAAAGGAATAATACCCAGCAAAACATTTCCAGGGATTCAAATCTATAAAAATTTCGTAACAGCGACTAACCATATCAAGCAAGCAGCACAAGGCACCTAGTCAAGAGTACTAGTGCGTAACCCCAATATCACCGACAGTGGCTCGATGGCCACTGCCATCAAGGTGTATCAAACCATAAATCAAGAGTCACCACGAACCAACACAACAAGCACAACATCAAACAGAAAATCGAAGCAACCACAAGACAACAAAAATTTAATCGTTTAGGCTTTTACCAGTAACAGAAGCAAGGTCACGAATGCGTGTCCTAAGCTGCGAAGCAAGGCTCCTCAAGCGTAGCTCTCCTCCTCCCTGTCTCAGTATTTCAAGCCTCCTTGCTCTTAATTTATTTCTTATCTATACTCAACACATGAGTTCCCAACCGAGCAAGAGAGTAGCAAGGAGGAAGAGGGGTTCGTTTTATAGGCACGGGAGGGAAGGAGTTCGTTGAGGAGCCTGCAGCAAATCGTACATAATCACTCGAGTGTTTTGAGCACAGGGTCAAGGGAGAAACAGTGGGGCGTATCGATCCATTAATGGTGACGCACCAAGTACAACAAGTCATCGAGGGAGAGAGAGAGCAAGGGAAAGAACTGACGGGACAAGGATGAGAGAAAAGAGGAGAGAGACATAAGGGCATTAATGAGGGAGGGACGACATAAAGGAGAAGAGGGGACAGAAACAGAAGAGAGAAGGAGGGATTTTCGAGGTGACAGAAAGAGGGGGCGGGAGAGAGAGAGAGTGTAGAGGTGTTAATGAGACGGGAGAGAGAGAGACACGCAGGAGAAAGAGAAGGAAGGGAGAGAGTGAGGAGCGCGGGGTCCCGAGGCAGAGAAAAGAAATAAGGGAAGATTTTCGGGTTTCTAGGAGTGTGGGCCCCGGGGAAAAGAAAGAAAGAGAAAGGTGAGAGAGAGGGGTTAGGGGTGGTTTTCGAGGTCAGCAGAGAGAGAGAGAGGTGAGTGGGCTTCAGGATTCTCTGTGGTTCCACCCTTGTGTGTTCTCGCGTGCAGAGAGGTTATCAAGTGTGAGGCGACCCACCTGAATCGATCGTGACTCGTTTCGGGGTGTTCAGACACATGGGACCGAGATAGGACATTGAATAGGCAGTGGAATCGTGTGTGCAACACCTCATGTGTGAATTCTCGTGTGGTATCCGGTTGTAAGGCTCAAAATTAACTCATTGGGTCGCAGAACCTTAACACACAAGATTAAACTATTGTATCAATAATTGTTTGGCTTTACCGAGGCTAATATGTGCGGTTATTTCACGTTGCGTTTGTGTGAGAGTAGAGACGAGTCGTATAACTCGTTACGGGTTACTTTATTTTGCATTTTATTTGTTGCACGTATTAATTACGTATCAATGAAGCGTATCAAGCGGATCACCATTTTCCAATATAATTATATATGAATATATCATCTAGATGAAGAGGAAATGATCGTGATGCCCCAAAAAAGTAGAACCGCTATGTATTATTTTAATTTTTGCACGATACTCCCGAGTCCCAATTTTCTTTTCTTTCCTTATGTATCATATCAAGTGGTGACAGGTCGGGCGAATTCGGATCGGATCGGGTTGGGTCCGGCTAGTTTGACTGTATATAATGGTCAAGTTGGGGTCGTGTTGGGTGAGGGTCGTCATGTGTCGACAACTTTCGAGTCATGTATCGTTCATCACTTTATTCATTTTGCAAAATTTTACTTTAACATGTTTATCAATTTCCGTTCTAATTTATTTACTGTGCTTATCATTTTAATTATGATTTAATCATTTAAAAAATTTACGGGTTTCACATATCCAAATCTGAAAATATTCGAATTCGAATATCCGATATCCGTTAAAATTCGAATTCGAATCCGAATAATCGAATAAATATCTGATCCGATTGCACCCATAGTTAAATGCTCAATTCACTTGCATCATGTAAGCAGTCTATTACCAATAACTCAACATGTATATTTTTGCGATGCAGATTGATGTCTTAAAGTATTGAAGTTTAAGGACGAACAAATTGTTCTTAAAAAAATATTAATTAAAAAAATTTGTATCGGCTCCAATTACCCCCCTCTTTAAAGTAGCTCGAGCTCCACCATTGTTCGTGATGCTCAAACCACACATCACAGTAGCTCAGGGGTGGCATTTGGCTAAAAAAAATCAAAACGATACTTCTATTTTTACAATTTTCTAAAAATAATTATAAATGTATATACATTTTTTTTTTCTAAATTATAGATATATACACGTAACTGTCAAATCATGTTTCACTCTAAATTTTTTGCTCTCGTCTACTATAAATTCTGGTTTCTCCTGTCTTTCTAGTAGTACTCATTTCTATCTCACACTTGTATCTCGGTACATTAATCTTTTTCTCATTTACTCTAAATGTTTATTTTTTATATTAATTATTTTATTATGCAACTAAGGAGGAAATGTCTCCAATTTCTCTCATCTTTCTTGATTTTTGTTATTTTTTTTTGGAGAGTAGGTTTCAACTACAATAAGTTTTATTAGTCAAAAAAAATTGTACATGAGATGATAAAAAGAAAAAGAAAAATGTAAGAAACGAGTTACAAGCACACAAAGCTAAATTCTAGAAATAAAGAAGACATCGTCGCAATGCGTCAGCCTCACTGACCACCTCGACTCGCCAATTTTCCGAACACTTGTACCACTTGAAACATCGTACCCGTCTATCCATTGATCATGAACGAACTCCATGTTCAAGAATGACTCCATGATTCGCCGTATCATTTCACCCATACGTAGGCTCATCTCTATACTCGCCACAAATTTGTACGAAAATCCCACTATATCATTTGACCCATCGAGATATAGAAAAACCCTATTGCAACCGATGCAAATTAGAGCAAAAACCTAGATCCCATGATCTAATCTTTCATCCACCAAAAGATGTAGATGGTACCGGTGCAAAACCTATAGGTAAATTCAAGATCCTATGGAGAAGGCATCAATGCAAATGGTTGTCAAGACAACCTTAACCCGTCAAGACGAAATTCATAAGATAAATCTTAGTTGCAAGGTCTAATCCATTCATGAAAGTATGAAGATGGCCCCGGATTGTCAAATCGAAGCGAACAAGAATTTGTGAAGGCAAGGGTCATATCCCAAAAATACTAAATTCGACATCTAATGACCAAATGATATAGCAGAAGAAAAGTAAGAGAGATGAAAAATGATTCACCCATAGATGGATCAAGACTCCCAACCACCAGTTTGACGACGGCGGCTGGATAAAAGCTTCGATGTTAGTAACTGTAGTAACCGTGCTTTGCACGAAGTGAGCTTGATTTTACTTGAACGAAGCGAGCTCGATTTTACTTAAACAAAACGAGTTCAATTCGTCTTGTAAGAGCTCAATTCTCCTTGCATCATAAATTATAAGCACTAGAGCATCTGTAGTTTGGTTTAGACCTTGAATTAAAGAAATTTTCATTTCAATTGGTACTTGTTATCACTTTTTACATTACAAACGATTGAAAGATAAAATATGAAATAAGTACTCTAGATCGATAAAGAGAGTGTATTTCTTTATTCAGTCTTTGTTTTACAGTTCACATTAATTATGTTACACCTTGTTGGCTTTTATTATTCAAGTTATTGTTTTACAGTTCACATTAATTATGTTTTTATTGTTTGTTTAAAAATTAAAGTTATTTGAGTTAGTATGTTTTTTTCTGATAGAATGGTTTATCATTATTCGAGCCATATTCCTGTTATTCCTTTCTTCAATTTTTGTTATCTAATAAACTAATCCATGATGCATTTTTACTGTTGATTTTAAATTGTAATAGAGTTGAACAATATCGATTTTCTGCTTGTTGATTTCTATTATTCAAGTTTTTTTTTATTTTTATTAATGTTTGTCTTATTTATTATTCAAATTAATCAACTAATTATTCTTAAATAATATTGGCTTTTTTCTCAACATTTATTACTTGATGTCCTGGAAACAATCATCAAAAAGGTTCTACTCATGAATATTTACAAATTTCATTTCAATTAACAGTAGTTAGTATCATTGTTTATTATTTTTTAACAATTGAAAGAAATACATTTGAAATAAAAAGTGTCTAGATCAATAAGAAAAAAAAACAAATTTAGATGTTGTTAGCAATTGGGGGTATAGTATGAAGTTACTTTGTTACTAGTACCGATTTTGACCATTTTGTTAATTCAATCTGAAATTTTATGTTTCAAATTAATTACTTTATTGTTAAACTTATTATTTTTGTTATTCAAGTTAATTTGTGCCATATTTTTGTTCATATCAGATGATTTATGTTTCAATTATATCTAAGTTAAACATAATTATACAATCTATGTGATTAAATAACTAATCCACTTCATGAAAAAAGAAAATAGTATCTAAGTTAAACATATTTTATTCATATCATATGATTAATTTGTGCCATATTATTTTTGTTATGTGATTAATTTGTGCCATATTTTATTCATATCAGATGATTTATGTTTCAATTATATCTAAGTTAAACATAATTATGCAATCTATGGAACACACTTACACACACTCATAATCTTATTTATACGATCGATCCCACTCTTAATGCGCACTACAATAAATAAATTCAAAATTTCGATAACAATATCTGCAAATTGTTCAGAGCCACACAAATGCACCAAAAATATTTATTTTTTCAGTCATGCATGCTTTTTTTTTAGAAAGAAAGTGGATCTTCGCCTCAAGTCTCAAATTTAGATCTAAAATTCTCAGAGAATTCTTTTACTTGAATTTTTCATCTCTGGATGTTATAACAACTTTATTCCACTTACAAAATAACTTGTTAATTTCTATTTGGCATTTCGACAATGCAATTTTAGAATGTAAAAACATGCTAATTTAGCCTTTTGTCTAAATTAATAAGTCTTTCTACAATGTTTGCCATTGTAAAAAATATTTCTTCTTATCAATTAGAAATCAGTAAAATAAAATATTATGAATAATATATTCCGAAATTTGCTCTTATCTGATTTTCAGTTAGTGTGGCATATATCACGTTGCATATGGCAGCTGTTATTTCCATTTCATGTTATTCTCCTTTTCTCTATAGTATGTCAGAAAAAGAGGAAGAAAAATGTATCATCTCCAACTTAGTGTGTAAGTACTGTAACGACATCACATCTGATATTTGTTCTGTCTTTCCCATTAGTGTGTAAGTACTGTATCTCATTCAGTTTTCCCCATTGAATTAACCCAGCCATTATACAAAACAAAAGCAAAAGGAAAAAACAAAATGTAAAGAGAAATGAAGACGAAAAATATAACAGTTTCAATGTTTATGAATAATGAGCCTTCTACAATTTCTTAAGAAAATGAAAACACATACACACACACACACACAAAAAGAACCATCTAACAATTCTATCAGAGCTGTACGTAGCAATCCCAGAGATTGAGCTAATTTTATGATTGAATATTTTTTATTTATCATTTAATTCGTAAAATCTATTTTAGATTACCCATAGAATAAATCAAAACTTAAATAACTAATAGTTATTTTTTAATTTCTCATTATATCCCATTGTGACTTTATATTTTATTCACAGTATGCTTCATCTCTTCGTTTAAAGTACTTTTTCACTTTTATGTTGTTCCTGTCGCGATGATTAGAGGGCTACTTTGAGAAATGGATCCAATATCGGTGGTCATTGATGTCATGTCAATTTCATAAAATTAACTTTTAATTAATTTTAAAAATAATTGATTAAATACTTCATATATTTCATATGTTGGATTAAACTCATATCTTGTTTGACAATTTGCAAAACAAATCAGTTTTAACGGGTCTATCATTGCTTGATCTGGCGTTATAACGCATTTTCCACCCGTTATAACGGGTTCTCAATCCATTGTAACGGATTTCTGCTCAAGATGGCTCAGAAGTCAATTAGAGAAGCACATAAGGGCAATTTTGAACCCGTTGTAACGGGTTCTGTAATGCGTCACAGATAACGCTTCAGGTTATTTTCAAGACTCCAAGACTTCAAGAAGTGCTCATATATATACATTAGGGATATGAACCTGAAAGATATTTGAAATCCCCCACAAACTTTCAAGCATTCAATTGAGCACCAGAACGAGCAACAGAGCATTCTCCTACAGCTGCCTAAACCTGAGAGACTTAGGATGGCTTCTATTGTCTAATTGTCAATTCGAGAACACTTCTTTTCTTTGCTAGTTTCTAGCATTTGGTGCACTACATTTGTGTTGTCAAGTAGTGCATTTTTGTCCTTAATTTTGTAGTCAATCAGACTGTTTTACCTTGTAGGGTGGTGTAGCGCATTGCATATGTCTAGGAATCAATGTTTGATTTGCTTATTGAAAAGAAACCAAAGATTGGTTCCGCAATTGTAAAGAACACTTATTGCTTAGTGAAATCAGTCTTGAAAGGAAGTTTTGGTTTCGGGAGTTCCGTGAATGTAGACCTAGTTTGTTATTGTGTGTTATTGTGTTCTCTTGATTGTGTTTGCTTTTTACTCTCCCTCTTTACTATTCTTGCATTTGGTTTTCTTTGAATTGCCCAATTACTCTTAGTACTTGTTTGCTGAAATTTTAGCTAGGTGATTAAAGTTTAAAACCTTGAATTGTAATTGTTGTTGAAAACGCTTCTGTTCTAATACTTGACCTTAGTCTTTCTCCTAAGCCCCAAATTCTAACATCATATTGTTTGTGTAAAAAAAATAGTATTATTTCAGCTCTATTTCAATAGCCATCAAGAGCTATCAAAATCAACAATTCAAATTAGAAAATTTAGCCATCTCTTGATAGATATCGAAATGAAGCTAAAAGTTTGTATTTTATAGACATATTTGAATGATTTAAATATATCTAACAAATTATATTTCAAAATTAAGTTTGAATAAAAACGACACGACAAAACATTAATAATCAATTAGATCCCTTCTTATTATTATGTTTTTTTGATGAGATATTAGTTGATTATTCAAGTGAAACTTTCTCTTTTGAAAGTTGCTACTAAAATTCTTGTGATTGTGTATAGCATATCTAGGGTTAGGTCTTGGTTGAAAAACATTTACAAACCTTTTTCTTCAAAATTGTTCCTAAGTTTCTTATGTATCTCTTGAAATCTATCATACATATCCTTAACATAGAGTCTTGGTGGTTGAGCTCTATGTTGGTTGGTAGTCCTATAATTATTTCTAACTCTAGGTTTGTGTACCACCATACTAAATTTAGACTTGGTAAACTTGATATTTTGTTGTATCTCTTATCATATTTATAGACATGATTTTTAGCTCGAGTAGGTTTGTTTTTCAATTTAGTTTGCTTTTCAATTTTTGGGGGTTGTTCTTTCACAAAATCAAGACCGGTCTTATCATGTGAACCTTGACTAACATACATTTTATCATAGTCAATTTTAGTGTTATTGTTTAAAGATTTAACAAACTTAACAAATTTAGAAGTTCAAGGATGTGCTTCCTTCAATTTTTTTTCTTTTTCAAAATTGACTTTGGTCTCAATGTCATTAATCATATTTTATAACAATTCAAGTTTTGATTTTAGATCATTGATCACAGTATCCTTAATTTTTTATAGAATGATCTCATTTAAAAAGAAAAAAATACTATCCCCACAGGGATTTAGAGTTGAGTCTCTTCTGGTTTACTATGGAAAATGACGACATGCCTCTTGTTCTGCCGCTTCTATATCACTGTCCATCTTCTATTTATTTATGGGTGATTCTAGTGTAAATTTTAATTTTGTGTACATCTTATTTTATCATACATCCAACGACTGTGATTACTTCATTGGATGCATCAGTTACTCCTATATATGTCATTAATGAAGGTTATATTGGGAATCGAAAATTTTAAGAATGGAAATATTCAAGTTATTAATGGGCCGCAGTGAGTATACTCCTACAGACCAAAAAAGGAAATTTAATGCTCCTGCAGGCCAAGTTGAATGGGCCAGCTTGTGGATGCGAAATTTTAGCCTAATTTTACGAAATTTTAAAGCAGGAACCTATGAATGTGTATTCCTCTGATAGCGAAACGATATCATCTGCACCCAGAAAAAATGGATGCTCTCTGCAACCACTAATTTGGATCATCCGATTAGATTTCAATTAATGTAATTTTATAATACAAAAGTCATCTGAATCATATAATTAGCGATCAAGCGTTCAGATCTAATCGAACGGTCTAAATTAGTAAGTGCGGAAAGCACCCATAAAAATGGATGCGGGTCCCTCTGATAGCGATAATTAATAAAAGGAAACAAACCACCTTTTGATCGGAGCATTCCTTTTTGTTCGTTTCTTTCCAGTTGTGTTTCTCCGGTGATTTGAAAATGATACAAACTGATCGGAGTTCTGGAGAAATGTACGACTGCTCCTCCATCGCCTTCAAGTTCAACTCAAGAACTTACGAGCCGAGAAGTTGTCGAGCGACATATTTGTCTGGATATCAAGCAAAAGGAAGACAAAAACGAAGAGCGTTGTCACTCGTGCCAGAAGAGAAGGGAACGAGAGGGATGCAAAGATTACGAGCTGACGAAGGAAGAAACAATCTGTCTCGATAAACAGAGCGGTCGATATATTGGAACAGAGAGGGAGTTGCTCAGCCTAGCGGAGAGGAAGGGAGCAGTTTAGTGGTGCCCATGATGAACCCCGGCATCGATGATGAACTGATAACTAGCATTGGCGATGAACCCTAGATATTTTCGATTCTGCAAATGAACTGTTCAAATTCGTTAGTTTGAATATTGAAAATTAATTTGTAAAGATACGATTGTTTAATCCTCAAATTATTTTGTTATTGATCAGTTCATAATTACCATGGAGAGTTCATGTTAATGGTCTAAGCATTTTAGAGCATCTTCATTTCTAAATTTTTTGGAGTTTCTAAATTGTTGCCACATCAGCTTTAGAAAATTAATCATTCCTTAGTTTTTATATCCTCCATTCCTGAAACTAAAAAAGTTAGAGTTTCTTAATTGCCACGTCAGCAAATACTACTAATGTTGTGAAAAAACCGATCAATTTTAGCCAATGATTAAGCCACGTCAGAGTTTATAAACTCTAAGGCAAAGTTACTAAATAAGAAACTATGGAACAAAATTTCTAAATAAGAAATTCATCTACATTCCTGAAACTCATTTAGAAACTGCCACATCAGATTAGAAACTCCAAGAGTTTCAGAGATGGAAATGCTTTTACTCAGATGTCAAATTTTGATTAGTAATAGAATAAGACATTTTTGATCTCATCAAATCAACGGTTGTGATTGAGTATGTATGTTAATAAGGAATGTACGGAATTTTAGAATTTCCGGTATAATTATTTATTTATTTAACAGTTCTAGCATGCGTAGTCTAAACATCATGGGAAGGACATGCATCAACATGTTTCTCTCTTGCAGTAATGGCAGTACGTGCTCTTTGATTGGTAATTAATGGTACATTGGTACATAATAAATACAAAAAAGAAAAAGAAATTTAGTAGCATAAGCACGAAACCTGCCGAAGAATGTCGCTTGTGACTTGTGAGACGTGTGAACTAGTGATTATGATAAATGATTCATTCGTAACCAATTATCTTAACAGCACGTCAATTCATTCATCCCATTTCATTAAATATATTGTCTTGCCGTACTATCAACGACACTATGTAATTAATTAATAGCATGCACAAATATCGACAGTTAACAGTGATTTATCAATACGGACCCGCTGGACTACTCTTAATTAACAGCAATGCTTCACAAATGGAGAATGAAAGAGGGAGTAAATAATGTATTATTTGTCAAGTTTTATCTAGTGTAGTGGTAAGACACAAGATCTCTATGATAAGCCTACGAATAATGAATAAAAAAAATAATGTATCATTTGCATTTGACGGAGAGATAAAAAATAATATTAACGAGAAAAAATAATATATAATGTGAAATAATAGATTAGAGTTATAGTTATACTTACATTTTTTAAAAGAATTAAATGAGATGAGGTAAAATTAAATAAATAATTAGTTTGATGAAATTAATTTTGGTAGAATTCAAGATAAATGTTAATATTTTGTTGAAATTAAGAGTTTTATCGAGAGAAGAAAAATAATTAGATGGTATTCGAGAAAATTTAAAATACTAATAAATTAATTATTTTTACATATTTTAAAATAGAGAATATATGTTTATTTATATTTATTCTAGGATAATGAATACGGAATAGTTCTTATTTGTATACTTATTCATTTAGCTAACGAAATTTTTTTGTTCATATTCATATCTTATAAACTAAAGAAAAAAATCTTATATATATTCGTCTTATCGATTACAGTACAAATTAAATAAAAAATAAAAGAATTTAATTGACCGCTCTTAACCTCTAAGTATGCCCTCCAATGTTCTGGTCAAACCTTTATAAAATATTTCCATCGTTGCAGCGAAGCTGCTCCTCCATATGTTACCTCCATCGACATACATTTGTGTAACAAGAATTCCAGATCAGACTCGAATCTCGAGTGTGTCGAGTGTCGACTCATCCTCGTCTCGAGTGTCGACATACATATGTTCCCTCGTCTCTCCTCTCTCTTTTCTTTCACATCCACCTCTAGGAAATAAGAAAGGAGCAAAGAACTGAAAGAAGTGGTAAGTACGACCGGGCCCCGAAATCAGAAATCAATTCTCCTTTTTCTTTTCTAGTAATTGCTAATTTAATACTCTCGATATAATAATAATATACTTCTTCCTCTTCTTTGGATCAAGAACCAGATCTTCTCTTCAAATCCCTTTCCATAGCGTTGCGCTCCGAAGAAAGAGCGCAAATGGGAAAAGGAGGGGGATGCGCGCCGAGCAAGAAGCAGAAAGAGGCGGTTGCTACTGGCAACACCACATCCGCCACACCTTCGGCGTCACGGGAGATCCCTGATACCTCTAAAGAGACTGGCCATAGTGCTGATTCGACTGTCGTCGTGGAGAAACCTTCCGATCCTAGTTTCAAGGTGTTCATTGTTTTCTATTCCATGTATGGTCATGTCGAGTCTCTTGCCAAGAGGATAAAGAAAGGAGTCGATGGGATCGAAGGTGTGGAGGCTATTTTGTATCGTGTTGCGGAGACGCTTTCTCAAGAGGTGCTGGATAAAATGAAACCGCCTCCCAAGGATGAATCAATCCCGGTATAGCTACTTTAAACTTGTTGATTTATCAGTTTAGTGTTGTGACATCGCTCTTATTATTTTGTACTTCTTTTTTCTTTTCTTTTTTCTGTACCATATGTTCCTGAGTTTATTTGGATAATTGAGGGAAACAAGTTCGAGATGAAAAATAATAACATGAATCCATTAAACATTTTAAACTAAAAAGAACTCAAGTTCAGTCCATGTTTTCATGGACAAAGTTATAGGTAGTTTGTGTTAGTACTGGTACCAGATCAAAATTATCATCTTTGATATAAATGGTACTGTAATGTAGCATATTCACTATAACTGAAATTGAATGTAGCATTATAACCTGGAGTTTGGCAGATTATAAAAGCAGAGGAGCTTGAGAAGGCAGATGGGGTCCTCTTTGGTTTTCCTACGAGATACGGTGCAATGGCAGCTCAAATGAAGTCTTTTTTTGATTCAACGGGTGGACTCTGGAAGGAGCAGAAACTTGCTGGTAAACCTGCTGGCTTTTTTGTCAGCACTGGTACACAAGGAGGAGGTCAAGAGACCACTGCGTAAGTTTTCTAACTTCTTATCCCTTGAAAGAAAATATTTGTATGCTTTTGGGATCTAAAGGTCAACTAAGTTGAAAATTACTATTGTCGCATATCTTAGAATAGACTGTGCTTGTGAAGTTGGGTAGGTGCCTTCTGCTTGGGTTTAGTTGCCTCTGATTGTGCATTAAAAATAAGAATTTTCAATTAGATAACATGACAGTGACCCATACGGGTTAAATAAGTCCTTATTTCATTGCGATGCATAGACTTTATGACTTAAGAAATGCATTTCTCAATGATTGACCAAGTGACCTGCCCACTATAAGCACTAGATGCATTGATAGGGGAATGATAATGTAAACAAAGACACATCCTGTCAATTTAGATGGATCATTGGAGGTCATATTATTAGAAAATCTTTTTCTGTCAATAAAACATGACAGGTTGTGTATTGGTTTTTGGTAATAGCACTGGTGTGCATCCAGTTTTGTTAGGATGTCTATATTACTTTAGTATTAATTTGATCATGGTTAATAAAAGATAGGTTTGATATTTTTCTGTTTTAATTGCAAGCAAACTGAATTTCTTTTTCTTTCTTTTCGTATAACATAATTTTCTGCCTTTTGTTTTGTTTCAAATGTCTCCAATATAAGATATAGTAGGATCGAGGTTTTAAAATATAAATAAATAAAGACTTTTGGCTAGATAAAGAACTATTTCTCATAGATGATGAAAAGAAAAAAGAAATTGAGATTGATTAATTGAGATGTATTAAAGGCCCCTTGTTATTTATTCCGTCCTTGCTAAAATATACAATATTATAGCCCCTACTGGCACAGATCCTTCACGCGCTCTTAAATTTTACAAATGCAGATGGACAGCAATCACCCAGCTTGCACATCATGGTATGCTGTTCGTACCTATTGGGTACACATTTGGTGCAGGTATGTTCAACATGGATGAGGTGAAAGGAGGCAGTCCCTATGGTGCCGGAGTTTATGCAGGAGATGGTAAGAGGCAAGCAAGTGAGATGGAGCTATCTCTTGCCGAGCATCAGGGCAAGTACATGGCCACTATTGTCAAGCGCATGCTTGCTTCTTCTTGAACTTCTTTAACCTCTGAAGATATATTAGTTGTTTTTCGTTCGCCATTTTTTGCGTTCATACCCGTCCACGTCTAAATTCTTTTGCTTGTGAATTGTGATTGCTCAGTTTTTTTTTCATTTCATTTTATCCCTTTATAGTGATTTTGCTGGTTTGTCTATTCTTGTCTGGGATCAGTTGCCGGTGGTTTGTTCTATTTGTTTGTCAGTACGTATCTGTGTCTAGTTTACTGTACATGATTAAAATACAATAAACTCTGCCTCTTGAGTAAATAATTCATATTGTTTCGAAGATGCAATTTATCTGGAATTGCATGTATGAATGAGGTTTCCTTCTTGAGATATCTTGTTTATTTATTTTATCTGTGAATATTTTTTATTGTATTGGTGCGTTGTTAACTTGTTATCATTTGATGGCCGTTTAAGAAAATTTTACATACCAATTTAAGGGGAGAAAAGCAACTTCATAGTCTTTATTGTCAATTATCTTTGACTGTCAGGTAACAATTAAGAAACTGTTTCTTTTAGGGGTATTTTTCAGTTCCGGACTGTTTAGTGCCCTCTTTATTGTGCTGTTTAGTGCCCTTTGAGGCTACATAGTGCACTCTTTTGGTCTGTGCTCCGTTTTGTTTAAGAGAGAACCGTTATCTAACGCTTTGCAAGCGTTACAACGGTTTAACTAACCCAACCAACAAACTGTAGGATTTTGTATTAATCGTTATAACGGTTGTTAAGCGTTATAACGGTTCGAGACGAAATTCTCTGTTTTGAAAGGTTATTTGCTGCTGTTATATATACACATTTCTTCTTTTTTCTCAATTAATCTTTTGCAAAATTCTGAAATCTTAGCAACCTCCATTGCTGACCTTGAAAAGCTCCTTACAAACTCTCAAAACTCTCAAGCTTGACTCAAAATTAGCCAAATATTTGTGAGATTTGAAATATCATTACTATACTATTCTCTTGTGCTTTGTGTTCGTTGTACGGGTCTAATCTCTAATCTTCGTGTGTAAAGAGTTAGATCTCGACTCTTGTAAATGACTCTATTTGGTGATAGTGCATACGGCACGATTCTATTACTAAGTCGGGGGATCGGGAGTCTCAGAGACGTAGGCTCATCAATAGCCAAATTTCGTTATCATATCGGTGTCTAAACTCTCTTTGCTTTAATTTCAGTAGTTTAATTATCTTGAGTTGATTGTGTAATTTGATTCTAGTTGAAATTGAACTTGAATTGTGAAATTTGTAAAAAGAATTCTAGAATTGCATTGTGTAACTATTCACCCCTTCTAGACAAATCAATGACATGTTGTCTCATGTTCATCCTTTGACTTCTCAGCCTTTGTTTCAACATCAACAACTTCCTTGGCGGCTCTAAAATGTCTAGATCTTTTTAGGTTCATCTTTGCTCGTGGTGTCACCCCATCAATTGCCATGAAAGGAAGCTCTCTTGGTCGACTTATCGAGAAAATGCAATCTATATACTTGAAAATTGCGTTGAACACTTCATCATATGTACTTGGTTGAGGCTGAAATGGATCTTCAGGATGGAAACAAGGGTGAACAAGGTTATTCACATCGAGATACAAATTATCAACTCGAAGCCATTATGATTGGGTTTTATGGTGTCCATTGGGACCTCTTTGCCATTAACGAACTGGAGAAATTCTTCTTCGACCTTCTTAATTGAGCTGGACATTTGTCGTGTAACCATCGACAAAAACTTGTTATCCCCATTTGTCAGACAATGATTCAATAGAAAAATGGAGATTGAATTTGAATGCTAAGATAATTGAATGAGAATTTGGGATTGAATAAAGCTTTTATTGAACTAAACATGAGAAAATTACAAAGAAACAATAAGTAAATGAAATAGAATAGGTTTGAGGTTTCGACAGATCTAGACATCCTTTTTCCAGAGAAGACGATGGTTTATTTATATCAATTCAGCCATTTACATTTACTATCTGCTGAATTAAAAGTAAAACAGTAAATAATAGCTAATTATCCTATGTATTATGCCCGATCGAAATGGTTGATTGCTTCTATTCTCTTCCAAATGGGACCCAAATGTAAGATATGGCAGCTGAGACTGTTACTACGACAACCCACTAAAGAAGCCCATTTCCTATATTATTACTAAACCCAATTCTCCCACTGCTAGCCCATTACTCTCTTATTTCTTTTCTTTTGAACCCGCTTCAATTCTAACGACTAACAGAAGAATGATACCTGACATCTCTGATCCCATCTCCAAAATCTACTAGTAGGACTACTTCGGTCGTCACAAAACTTAAATTTTTAATATTTAGGGAATTGTAGAGAATAATATATATATTGTCGTTGGCTATACTAATATGCTAGAAAATGGAGACAAGTAAAGAAACATAGCTAATTTTCCAAGATGATTGTTGTTTGATTTGTTAGGAAATGAGGGAAAGACAAGAAACCTGAATACCGGATTATTATTTCTCAGATTCTTTTTTGTTCTTGTTTGAACACGCACGCTAAAGGAGTCTTTTACAAGAATTAGGAGCTAACTGTGGAAAGAAATACAACTGGATAAAGGAACAAGTTAGAAGAGGAACTCTAGGCGACATTAACGAAGACAAAAGATAAAAGAGAAATACAGCTGTGCAAAGAATGCAGAAGAAGTAAAGTAAGAAAGAAAAGAGCAGAGCTTATTTAACAAAGCTGAAGTGCTAATGGGATACAACTGCTTCTGACTATAATCAGAGCATTGAGCCGCACAAAATATCGAGCCACTCAACAATCCTCGAATGGATTGCAGATCAGAAGAGGAAAAAAAGTAACAGTAATAACTGTAACAAATAGTTAGCAACTGTATTAGGCAGTTAAGAGAGTGTGTAACAGAATTGGTTAGTTATGACAGCCTTGATTAGACTCTTGTAATCCCTATAAATAAGGGTCATTACCTCTGTAATCAATCAAGCAAGAAATAAAGATTTCATTCAATTCTTCTTCCTTTTTTTACTGTCTCAAAATCTATCATAATATCAGAGTTCTCATAGTTTATCAAACAGATACCATATCTTCTTCTATATTCCATTTTTTTAACTGACATTTATATTTGCTGCATTGGAAGATGAATGTGTTGAGTTGAAACAACTTGAAATCCAATTGATTGCCCATAGTGCAAAGTTGCTGAACATCATTTATTTCTATAATTTTTGCAGGATCTCCCGAAGATTTCTGTAGAAATTTCAAAGGCCAAATTGGTGACACTGTTGAACTGAAAGGTCCCAGTACTAATGTGTGGAAAGTCGGTGTTATCAAGTCGGCCAAAAAAATTGAATTTCAATCTGGATGGAAGGATTTTGTAATTGCCAACAATATAGAAGCAAATGATATTTTAATCTTTAAATACAGTGCAAATTCTTCCTTTCAAGTCCAAATCTTTGATCAAGGCGGATGTGAAAGAATTTCCACATATTTTGCTGGGATAGAGGAAATGGAAATGCGAGAATCAAGCGATAGCTCCATAAAAGTATTTGAGGGACCTCATAGAAATATTCATCAAGATAAGATCACTGTTTCTGATTCTTCGAGTGATTCGGGATACAGTACTGATAGTGCACCAGTAAAAATGCCTGGAGGACGAGCAAGAAATGCTTCGAGTGATTCAGAATACAAATCTGATAGCGTATCAGTTAAAATCTCAGGAGGACGAGCGAGTAAGTTTTTTAAAATAATTTTCATTAAATAAGTTAAATATAACTATAACAGCAACTGAAAAATAAATAAATAAATAACTATAACAGGTTGTGTTACAGTATATACCATCATGGTGCTTCTTATTAGTTGAGGTTTTCAATCTTTGTTTTTACCATGGGCATCAAGTTCACTGAAAAATTTATCTAATGATTTATTTAACAACAACAACTAGTCAACAGTAACAGGCTCCTACGCACATTTAGTAATTCTACCCTTCACATTATTGATATGAGCACTAACTAATTCGTTCTGTGCTTTTATTTCCTGATTTATGATGCAAAATTCAATTTTGTTAATGGAGAAATGTAACACCTTCCACATACCAAATAAAAATAAAAAGACCTTATTAAATACCAATGAAAAAATGTAACACCTTCCACTGTTCCACATACCAAATAATGAAACACCTTGCACATAAAAAAAATGCTTAAAGCTCTTCTAGACTTCTACCCAAAATGTTTTTTTTTTGTTCTGGAGAATTAAAATGCTAAATTATTAAGTACCTTCTTATTGAACAAATCTGTACAGGTAGACTAGGTGTTTCAAAAGAATTAAGTGGTCGTGGCAAGTTCAAAGAACGTACCAATGTGCAAATTACTTTCCGGAAAGGATTCGTATTGTCACCTGAACATAAAAAGAGGGTTCTTCAGTTGTCTGAGAGAATTCAATCAGAAAATCATTGCTTCGGAATTCTCATGACACTCAATATGATAGTGGTAAAATGCAAATTTGTAAGTTCACCAACTTTTAACTTATATTAGATTCTAGGTTCTGGACAATTGGAATAATTTATCTCGATATCCGTCTTGCTTTATTTTGTTACATACTTGCATGATTGTTTATTGAAGAAGAGAAAATTGTGAGGTAACGAAGTAATTAATAGAAAGAAACTCATAGCAACAGTGAGAGAGATATGCATTCCACAGTTGAGATGGATAATATTAAGTTCAGTAATGATCATTTCATGCTTAGGGATAGAAAATTAGAGAACTCTTAACTGATATCATATGAACTGTGCAAAAGAAAAAGTGGTTCAGTTGTTCAATCTTTTCTTCAGGTTATTGATCTTGTTGTATTTTTCTGCTAACATCCATTTGTTTATACATATCAGGCCATCCCTACTAAATTTGCTAGCAAGCACCTTCCTCAACATGCCCAAGAGGCTATCCTTTATTACAAGGGACGACCATACCCCCTATCTATATGTTACAGTCGATCACTCCCATTTTTGTCAACTGGATGGAGGAAATTTGCAAAAGAGCACAGTCTGGAAGAAGGAGATATTTGTGTGTTCGAACTCGTGATGAAAAACAAAAAGACCGTTTCTTTCAAGCTTCATATTTCTAGAAAGTAAATGTGTTCTCTTCTTATGTTGGCTTTAGTAGTGGCTCAGGTAGGTTAGTACTTCGAATGGCTTTGGAGAGATTATAAATTATATAATTTCTAGCAGCATAGGCATAGCTATGTATCACTATGAGTTGTAATCATTTCTTCTTGTTTTCACTTGGCTATATATAACTGGATGATTTTAAATTTTGTTGAGCATGCATGCTTGAAGCCTGAAGGCATATTATGTTGCCGAGTTTACAAAATTATTGCTTGAAATGTATACTGCAATATTGAAGAATTGAGAAACAAAAGGAGTATTTGAACCGATGAACATCCGTACAAACGAGAATTTCAATCCATTGATACAGAATTGAATTATTGACTGGCAGCTCACATGGCCGCTGTTAACTTCCAGATTCGCGCTTCATGTTGCATTCTGAATTTCATCAGAAACTTGATCAGAATTTTGGACCCATAGAGCTAGATATTGATACTTCCATAGGAGGTTATCGGAAATTTAGATATCGTCAGGATCATTTCACAAAGCAAATCATGAGAAGAGTACTCTTAAGAAACATTAAACAAACAATCATGATAGGTTACATAAAATTTTGAGTCTCATAATGATCAACGGCATGACTAAAATTAATCAGCAAATTTGTCATGACACTAAAGTTAATCAGCAAATTTATTATGTTTTCTGGTAAGTATGTTTGTTTCCTTTTCTGTTTGCTCATCTCTTTTATTGTTTAAAATCCATCTATTAATTTCTTTTTTGTCATTTGAGCAAATGAAAAGAACAGACACAAGACACAGAATGTCTCAAAATTAAGCTAAAAAATGTATTCTCATGTTAAAAAATATATTTTATCAGGAATACATGCTGTATCCCATTAACAATAAAAACTGTAAAAAAATAAAAGTGACTTACCAGACTAGCTTTGTACGACAATGAATTCACAGCATGATATTTCCTGTCGTTATTACATGCAAATCTAAAAGCGTAATATTGTGCCACAACGACATCATAAATAAATGTCCTTTGATTCCAATTTCACCTTGAGTGCTTTGGCCTACACGCAATTAGATTTTTCACTGTTCATACAACTTGCAATTTTAGATGACCACGGCTTTGATTAGAAAATCGGCCAAATCGAACCGGAATCGGATGGAGACGAGCCGGTTTTCTACCATTTTTGTCAGAAACTCGTTTGACTAGGGTTGAACCGAGCCGAATAGTGCGAGTCAGTGCTCGATTTTTTTCCCGATTCCAATCGAGTTTCATAAGAGTTGTAGGCTATATTACTCGATACTTCATTCTCCTAACCGTACGCATATCAGATACGGCTTGGATACGGTGCGGGTGCATATCAGATACGTCGCGTGGCGTATCTAATTATTTTATATTATTTGACCGACGGATTCGGTCAAGATACGTTTATGATACGTTTTTGGATACAAATTGAGTTTTTGGATACATTTGGAATACATTTTTTTGATATAGATTGGGTTCTTTAGTAATATTAAATAAGTAATTGTGTATATTATATAATATTAATCACGCCACATAATTTGTATAGTATTATTTTTTATATAACATGAACTATTTTGTCAAAAAAATATTTAATCAAAGGCTTATATTTTTTTTGTTATTTCATAAGTATCAATATATATTAAAAAAAGTTGAATAGAAAAACAAATTTCAATCATTTTTTATAGAGAACTTAGAACAGAGAGATGAAAAACTGAATAGTCTTGATTGTATTGAATTGAATTGAATGTTTACAACTGAGTCATCTGTATTTATACACTTGTCTATCTAGTCCTAAATTACAAGAAGACATCTATTCGACTAATTGATACACTGACTGGATCTACTGTGGTATGCTGTGGCAATCAATTGTGTAGAAGTGTAAGTCTCCTAATACACCCCCCTCAAGCCAATGATGGCAAAGACACATTGAGCTTGTTTCTTAGAGCTTGAAAACTTGGCAATGGCAATGGTTTCATCATAATATCAGCAAGTTGATCCTTAGAACACAAAAATTGCACTTTCAGTTGATTAGAGACCATTTTTTTCCGAACGAAATGGTAATCTATTTCTATGTGCTTAGTTCGTGCGTGAAACATCAGATTGGCAACAAGAAATGTGGCTCCGATATTGTCGCACCAGAGGGTTGGAGTGGAATGATGTAATGGGTGAATTTCCTTGAGAATTTACTGAAGCCAAAGTATTTCGGTACATGTGAGAGCTAAAGCCCGATATTCCGCCTCTGTGCTGGAGCGGGAAACTATCGGTTGTTTTCTCGAACACCAAGATACCAGGTTTGAACCAAGGTAGATGCAGAAGCCCGAAGTCGAACGCCGGTCATCAACGTTACCAGCCCAGTCCGCGTTTGTGAAAGCATTGATCTGTTGTTGATTTGAAGACCCATGGTGAGAGTACCATGAATATACCGTAAAATTCTTTTGACAGCCGTCCAGTTATCCATTGTTGGCTGATGCATAAATTGACTAACTTTGTTAACATGGAAGGCAAGGTCAGGTCGAGTCAAGATGGCATACTGCAGTGCCCCAACGACGCTTTTGTATAAGCTGGGATCATCACAGAGAGTGCTATGTTGGGTGAGATGTTGAGCCGTGGCCATAGGGGTGAGACAAGATTTGCACGTGGCCATGTTAACTCTGGAGATAAGATCTTGTAAGTACTTTGTTTGAGAGAGTAGAAGACCATGCTTGTTGGCTGTGACCTCAATGCCCAAAAAGTAGTGTAGAGTGCCGAGGTCACGGATTGCAAATTGTGTTTGTAGTTGATCAATGAATTGTTGGATAAAGGTAGGGTTGTCACCAGTAACCACTATATCATCAACGTAAACAAGAAGTATGGTTGTATGTCCTTGATTGTGGTTTAGGAAGAGGGATGGGTCGTATGATGAAGCTGTGAATCCCAATTTGGTTAATGTGGCACTCAATTTGGCAAATCAAGCCCTTGGTGCTTGCTTTAGATCATAAAGGGATTTATGTAGTAAGCATGCGTAATCAGGGTGTGTTGTGTCAATAAATCCTTGTGGCTGCTCCATGAAAACCGTCTCGATGAGTTCTCCATTTAGAAACGCATTGGAGACATCCAATTGTCTCAAAGGCCAATGAGATGAAACTGCAAAGGAGAGAACAATTCTAATCAAAGTTGCTCAAACCACAGGGCTGTAAGTTTGGTTGTAATCAACTCCAGCTTCTTGATTAAACCCCTTAGCCACTAAACATGCTTTGTATCGATCAATATCACCATTTGCTTTTCTTTTGATTTTGTAAATCCATTTGCATCCGATGACTCTTTGGTTTGTTGGTGGGGGAACGAAAGTCCAAGTTTTGTTCTGTGCCAAAGCATTTAGCTCAGAGGACATGGCTTTTCTCCATTGTTCTTCGGTGGCAGCTTGATTGAAGGTGCGAGGTTCAATATCGGTAAAAGAGTGATGAGCAATGAAATCAGGGAATTCCCTGGGTTGCCTCGTGTTGTCATTTGTTCTGGTTGTCATGGGGTGAATGTTTTGTGTCGCTGTGGTGGAAATAAGTGAAGAATCGGGAGGTTGGATAGGTGTTTGTGATAATGTTAGGTTCTTGTCTGTAGTTGAGAAGGGACGATTTGGGGAAGAAGAGGGGTTTGAATTTGGGTTATCGTTGGAGGAGATGTGGAGCTGCTCATTAGATGTGCTGACTGGATTATTTTTGTTGAGCTCGGGATAGCTGGGCTCAGGAAGGGAGAGTAATGGAGTAGTATTTGGGCTAGGTGATTTTGGAGTTGGCGGCCTGTTAGAAAATGGGGGATTTAATTGATTGCTGAGAGGGGAGTTGGGCCTACCGGTGAGCTGAGGCATAAAGGGATTCGGTTGGACATAGGGGATAGATGAGTTTATTGGGTTAGGTGGTATTGAGGATAAAAGACCCAATTGGTTTGAAGAAAATATTTCACTAATATTTGAGTGATTTGATGTTGTTAAATTTTTAAAAGGAAATTGGTTTTCAATGAATTGAACATTTCTTGAAACATAAATTTTATTTGTGTCCAAATGAAGACATCTATAACCTTTTTGATGAAGTCCATATCCAAGAAAGACACAAGGTAGAGCTCTTAGTTCTAATTTATGTTTATTATAAGGACGAGTAAAAGGATAGCAAAGACAACCAAGAACTCGTAAAATATTGTAATTTGGTTCTTTTGAAAATAGTGTTTTATAAGGAATTTGATTATTAGTTGAAGGTAAGCGATATATGAGAAAGACTATACTTGAAAAAATTTCATCCCAAAATGTATGTGGTATAGATGCATGATTTAAAGTAGCAAGTGAAAGTTCAATAATATGTCGGTGTTTTCTTTCTGCTACACCATTTTGTTGTGGAGTGTATGGACAAGTTGTTTGATGTATAATTTGCGGAAATTTTGAAGTTATTGGTTTGTATTCTGTTCCACCATCAGTTCTAATTATTTTGATTGTAGTATTGAGAAGATTTTCCACTTGTGCTTTAAAATTAGAGAAAATATGGCACACTTCACTTTTGTTCTTCATAAAATAAATCCCAAGTAAAATGAGAATAATCATCAATAAAAGGAATATAGTATTTATATCCATGATGTGATACAATGGGAGAAGGTCCTCAAACATCCGAATGAATAAGCTCTAAAGGAGAAGTTGAGGAAGAAATGGAAGAAGAAAATGGTAAAGTATGAGCTTTAGCTTGAATACAATCATGACAAAAAGAAAAATGCTCTCTAATACAAGGTAGATCATTGGAATTAATGACTTTAATTGTTGTGGTAGTAGATGGGTGTTCAAGCCTAGCATGCCAAATGCTTGTTTTGGCACGAGTAGAGAAGTAGACTTGAGGAGATGTCTTTATTTGTAGTTGTGATGAGGGCTTCAACTTGATGGTGTAAAGTCCATTGATACTAGGAATTTGTAGATGAGTCTTGATATGGAGGTTCTTAAATGTACAAGAAGAGTTAAAGATGATTGATAAGGATGGATTGTCATATAGAAGTCTTGATAAACTTAAAAGATTAGTAGAAAAGTTTGGCACATAAAGTACATTTGTAAGTTTAATTGAAAATTTTGATGTAGTAAGAATGCAAGAACCAATATAAGAAATAGGGAGGCCAAGACCATTACCAATTTGGAATTTATCGGGACCATTGTATGCAAAGAATGAAGAAATATTGTTTAAGTCACTTGTAACATGATGATTAGCTCTCGAGTCAATTATCCAATTTGATGAGTCTTGATTATTATTCGGTACTTGGGTATTGTATGCTCGAAATCTGGGATTTGGTTTCCATTCTGGGTTTTTCATATATCTGTTATAGCAGAATTTTGTGATATGGCCCGGTCTAGAACAAATTTGGCATGTTGGCCTGCTGGAAGAGTTGAGTTGTGAGTTTTGGTTTAAATGTGGGCTGGGATCGGTGGGCTTAGTTGACCCAGTGTTGGAATCATTGTTGCTCTGTGAGTTGGAGTCAGCAAATTTTCTGAACCGACTGGATCCTCCTGTTCTTCCAGCAAAGAAGGCCATTGATTCGGCAGCTGAAGTTTGGCTCTTGAGTAATGCTTCATGCCCCAACAGTAAACCTCTGAGATCGGAAAAGGACAGAGAACCATGGCATCGGGTTGTTGACACAACGGCGACTATTGAGTTGTACTCGATGCCTAGTCCGTTGATTGTGGCCGAGACGAGCTCGTCTTCAGGAAGGGGAGATCCTATAAATGCTAGTTCATCCGCCACTCTTCGAAGGCTGAGTAGGTAATATGAACAAGATTGATCGCCTTTCTTGGTGGTTTGGATTTGGCGCTTCAATTCGTGTAACCGTGCTCGTGAAGTTGATGAGAAGTACTCTTCAAGATTGAGCCAGAAGTCTTTGGTAGTGTTGCTTGAAATTACTTGGGCTAAGAGGGACTCTGTTAAGGATGATCGAAGCCATCCAAGAACCAATTGATCTTGTCTGTGCCAAGTCAGATAGGCTTGATTGATTTCGACTTGACCATGAGAAGTTGTAATGGTAGTGGCTGGTGGCGGTGAATCAAGAAAATGGCCAAGATTGTATCCGTGAATCAATGGCAAGACTTGGGATTTCCATGTCAAGAAGTTTTCATTCAATTTAATGGCGACAGGGAGAGTTAGAGGGATGATCGATTCGGTGGAATTGCATCTTGAGTTATGTATGGTTGAGCTTATGGCCGGAGATGAAGATGGAGGAGAGGTGGCCATGGCGGAAGAGAGGAAGATTGAAAAGGAATTTCAGAGAACAGATGGCTCTAATACCATGATAGAGAACTTAGAACAGAGAGATGAAAAACTGAATAGTATTGATTGTATTGAATTGAATTGAATGTTTACAGCTGAGTCATCTGTATTTATACACTTGTCTATCTAGTCCTAAATTACAAGAAGACATCTATCCAACTAATTGATACACTGACTGGATCTACTGTGGTATGTTGTGGCAGTCAATTGTGTAGAAGTGTAAGTCTCCTAATAATTTTAATATATAATATGATTTTTTTATTATATATATATATATATATCCGCACCCGTATCAGCGATTTTTTAAAATTAATGTATCATCGCACTCGCACTGTATCGGATACGATACGCACACCCGCACTCGTGCAACACACACAGGTTGTAGGCGATTGGAGCTAATTTGTGCGAATGGTAGAGTTGCGATTGTGTAGAGAATGGAGTGTGTGTATTACTGTGTTGGAGTTGCACGAGGCGAAACTGATGCGTGGGTCCAGAGAAGAGAGAGAGAATGGGCCTGATTCTATAGTTGTTTAGTGTAGTAGAGAAAGTGAATTGGGCCTTCTAGTGGGCTCTGCTCTTTATTAATTTTGTCTGTATTGTAATTATTTATTCTCTCGTTTTTCCTCAAGTTGTTTAATGTAGGAAAATGTTTATATTTTATGGTTTTGCTTCTTGCATTAGTGAATTTCAATGTTGTATAAAAGTTGTTTTCAACAATTTTATTTTTCTGAATTTTTTGTGTTTTTTTTGTAATTTATAATTAACCATAATGTTTTTATTTATTATTTTATGTTTCAAATGTACTACACAATGTAGAACCTAGGGGCCTAGGTATTTAATTAATTTCTATTGGTTCACCCAAATAGGGACCTAAATTGCAAATTTCACAAACTATGACAATCAATTCAATTTATGCAATTCACCAAGCAATTCAATCAATTCTCTAATCAAGCAATTCAAGTACAACTCAATTCAATTCACAAGCAAGTCAAGCAATTTAAACTAATTGAATTGAGAAAATGTAAATAGAGAAAGAGGAAAGAAATGCTCAATCGCATGTTGACGGAGTTCGGCTTGCACGAATGCCTCGCCTACATCTCCGGGTCTCCGGTGCCCCCGCTTCTTGCGGTAACAAGTCTGGTCCGCTCCACTAAACAAAAACTCGCTTGCTTAGCATACAACTTCAGAATTGGGGCTCTCTTACACACACCGGTGGAGCCGCCAACCCTAACCCGACACCAGACTCTATCTCTCTTACACACACCGGTGGAGAATGGAGCCGACTTCCTTGAACTCACTTACACACTCCGGTGGAGCTCAAGGCAACACACACACTCACAATTCGACAATTTCTAAATGGAATATTTAACAATACAATCACTCAAACAACTAAACTCTTTATAATCCCTAGATTAGATTTAGCAAATTAAACTTGGGATAAAGAGCAAGGATTTGGCTATTTAGAACTAAGCTCAACAATGGCAGAATAGGTTTTGATTTGATAGAACAACATTTTCAATTGTTGAGGGAGAAGGGTTTATATAGGGCTCAATGCTGGCCAAAAGCACATCTGCGCCAGATAGCGTTATAACGCAATCTTCTATAGAAAAGATAGCGTTATAACGCTATCTTGAATATGGAAAAAAATTATGACCGTTGGTACCAATTTTCTGGTAGCGTTATAACACTAAGTTATGTACAAAACATGGCGTTATAACGCTAAGTTATGTACAAAACATGGC
>CAXKVX010004232.1:0-20641 GCA_964058865.1 Eleocharis quinqueflora
AATCATCGAGCTGTAGACATCCGAGTCTACTTCCACCACGTTGAGTCCGATTTGCGATCGGAGAAACGTGCATCTCAAATTTCGCTCCATCTTGAACATATATCTTAATTAGTCTTTTTTATCATGATTTTGCGTCGGATTCAATTTTGAATTGCTCATTTCTCCGATCACAAAACAGACTCGATGTGATGAAAGTAGACTCGAATATCTACAGCTTGATGTCTTGTGATGATAAAAAATACTAATTATGATGCCGACGAGTTGAGCTGAAGTTGTTACAAAAAATATTAAGTATGATTAGCATTTTTTTTCCTACAAACTTCGACTACTCTCTCCGGGATCATAACTAATTCTTTTTTATGATCGCAAGCCATCGAATTGTAGATATTCGAGTCTACTTCCACCACGTAGAGTCTGATTTGCGATCGGAGAAACGCGCATCTAAAATTTGGCTCCACTATCAGCTTATATCTTAATTTGTAACTTTTTATCATGTGTTTGTGTCAGAATCAATTTTGAATCGCTCGTTTCTCCGATCACAAATCAGACTTGACGCGGTGTTAATAGACTCGGATATTTACAGGTTGATTATTTGAGACGATAAAAAAAAACTAATTACAGTCTCGACGAGCACAGTCAAAGTCGTTACAAAACTTACCTATATAGAATCCAAGAGTTGTATTAAATTTTTAATATTTTAATATAAAAAGTTTTCAACGTTCAAACCTTGATTTTTTTTTCATGATTAACCTTAGAAAAATAAAAATAGTATTTATGACTTTTAATTCAAATCTTTTGTAGCAATGACCATATTTTATAACATTTATGTTCAAATGTGTTTTCTAAACGTCCACATGTTTAGCGAGCAGAATATTTTTTTAGTTTAGAATTTGTATTGCTAATCGTATTTGTCTGAAAAACACATTTGAACCTGAATGTTATAAAATATGGTCATTGCTACAAAAGATTTAAATTAAAAGTCATAAATACTATTTTTATTTTCCTAAGTCAATTATGAAAAAAAATTCAACTTTTGAACGTTGAAAACTTTTTATATTAAAATATTAAAAATTTAATACAACTCTTGGATTCTATTTAGGTAAGTTTTGTAACGACTTTGACTGCGCTCGTCGAGACTGTAATTAGTTTTTTTTTATCGTCTCAAATAATCAAGCTGTAAATATCCGAGTCTATTAACACCGCGTCAAGTCTGATTTGCGATCGGAGAAACGAGCGATTCAAAATTGATTCTGACACAAACACATGATAAAAAGTTACAAATTAAGATATAAGTTGATAGTGGAGCCAAATTTTAGATGCGCGTTCTCCGATCGCAAATCAGATTCAATGTGGTGGAAGTAGACTCGAATATCTACAATTCGATGGCTTGCGATCATAAAAAAGAATTAATTATGATCTCGGAGAGAGTAGTCGAAGTTTGTAGAAAAAAAATGCTAATCATACTTAATATTTTTTGTAACAACTTCAGCTCAGCTCGTCGGCATCATAATTAGTATTTTTTTATCGTCGCAAGACATCAAGCTGTAGATATTTGAGTCTACTTTCATCACATCGAGTCTGTTTTGCGATCGGAGAAATGAGCAATCCAAAATTGAATCCAACGCAAAATCATTATAAAAAAGACTAATTAAGATATATGTTCAAGATAGAGCGAAATTTGAGATGCACGTTTCTCCGATCGCAAATCGGACTCAACGTGGTGGAAGTAGACTCGGATATCTACAGCTCGATGATTTGCGACGTTAAAAAAAATTTAATTATAATCTCGATAAGTGCAGTCGAATTCGTTACAAAAACTTACATAAATACAACCCAACTCATCAAATAAAATATTAATATTTTTATTATTAAAAAATTCAGAGGCGCTGGAACAATTCAATTGTTCATTGAATTTCGTATAAATTAAACTCCGGAATAAGTGATTCCGGAGTTATGGAATAACTCCGTGATTCCGGAGTTACTCCGGTGTCTGTGATTCCGAAATGGCTATTTTAGTGATTTTAATCCGAATTTTGCCAGTTTGGTGTTTTTTTAATTTATTTTGGTTAATAAAAAAAATTTCGGTGTAGCCTATAATATCTGCTTTCTATTCAATCTGTATCCGAAAATTTAAATATGAAAGATCAAAGAAAAGTGAAATGTGTTTCGTAAATAGGAACAAGAAACTCTTTTATAGCGTCGATGTTCGTGCATATATGAATACAAATTTGATTCCGAATTAAATTATCCATATTCGCATTTTGAAACATGCGAATATATTTTAACTATAATTTAATAATAAGTATACAAACTTTTTTTTTTCAAATCGACAGTTTTGAGTTTCGAAATTGAGATTTAAACGTGAAGCCAAACATAATTTTAGTTGAAAAAAACTTAGGTATATCTAGATAGGTGCTCTCTAAATACTACACACAATTCATATCATTTGATTGAATTAAAATTTGCACCTCATATTTCAATCAAATGATAGAAATCGAGTTGAGTACTTAGAAAGCATCTATTTAGATGTAACTAAATATTTTCCATTTTATAATTTATGAAGCATACTACTAGGGTTTAAAAAAAATTCGGGCGAGTCTACCCGCCCGTGCCCGACCCGTGGATCCCGGATCCACGGATCTAGCACGGGTCGGGTTGGCCCCAAACCTCCCAAACTCGTGTATACCCGTGCCCGACCCGTGGAACCGTGCAAAAATTCAAAAAAAAAATAAAAAAATCAGAAAAATTCGGAAATATATATATATATATTAAAATAACGTGCAGTTTTAAATTCAAAAATTCAAAAAAAAATTAAAAAAATTCAAAAAAAATTCGAAAAGTTGGACGAACCCGACCCGCCCGGATTTATCACGGATTGGATTGGAGGTTTTGAATTCGAACTTGTGCTTACCCGCCCCGCCGTACCCGTGGATCCGTGGATCCGGACGGGTCGGATCCACGAGTACCCGACCCGCCCCGTTATTAAAACCCTACATACTACATAGAATTATTCTATTGCGACACTGATAGCTGAGTTAAGTTTATCCTTATCCTATCCTGACAAGAGAAAATAGAGGCTATACTTTTTACTTTTTACTTCTTAGAGAGTTTTGTCAACTCAAAAAAAAAAAAAAAAAAAATTTGTCCTTTCGGCCAACCATCACTTTTGGGTTTTAATATCATACGGTGCGGTCTAAAGCCTCTCTCCATATATGATATATCTGCATTATTGTTTTGTCCTTTTGTGGGAATCAAGGCAAAAAAAAAAAATAAATAAAAAAGAAAAAATAGAAAGAGGAAACGTGTTGTTATCCGAACAAACTCCGCGTTTGAAACGTATGAATTATGATTGATTGTTTTTATTTATTTATTTATTGTTTTATTGGTGGTATTCTGGTATTACTGACAGGCACAACATGATAATAATTGAGGTTATTTTTTTTGCTTAGCCAACCATTATTAAACAATAATCATGCCTCTGTCCCGCTTAGTGTTGTGCTAACACCCGTTCGGGTCCCGTCCGATCCGGTCCGGTAGCGCTTTTTACCCGCCCGACCCGCCCGTTGAAACCCGGACGGGTCGCGGGTGCGGGTCTAAGGGCGGGTTTCGGTGGCGTCCTTGAAAAATCGCCCGTTTAAACCCGCCCGTTCTAAACCCGTGTCAGAATCCGTTCCGCCCGACCCGTCTACCCGACCCGCCTACCCGACCCGCCTGCCCGTCTACCCAACCTGCCCGTTTGACCCGCCTTGCCCGCCCGTTTGACCGGCCAACGGTAAAATTTCAAAAAAAATTGAATTTTATAGGAGGGAGACCCGTTGGTGATACTCAAGAGAGTACCGGCGTCACAGATAATGATTCAGATGATGAATTTTATAGGAGGGAGACCTGTTGGTGATACTCTAGACATTCACATGTTTTGCGATCAGAACATTTTTTTAGTTTAGAATTTGTATTTATAATCGTATTCGTCTAGAAAACACATGCAAACCTGAATGTTATAAAATATAGTTCTTGCTGCAACAGATTTGAATTAAAAGTCATAAATACTATTTTTATTTTCCTAAGGTCAATCATGAAAAAAAATTTCAACTTTTGAACGTCGACAACTTTATTTATTAAAATATTAATAATTTAATACAAGAGTTTTTAGGTAAGTTTTTGTAACGGCTTTGACCGTGCTCGTCGAGACTGTAATTAAATTTTTTTTATCATCGCAAGTCATCAAGCTGTAAATGTCGGAGTCTACTTCCACCGCGTCAAGTCTGATTTGCGATCGGAGAAACGAGCGATTCAAAATTTATTCTGACACAAACACATGATAAAAAATTACAAATTAAGGCATAAGTTGATAGTGGAGCCAAATTTTAGATGCGCGTTTCTCCGATCACAAATCGGACTCAACGTGATGGAAGTAGACTCGAATATCTACAATTCGATGACTTGCGACGATAAAAAAAAATTAATTATGATCCCGAAGAGCGTAGTCGAAGTTTGTAGAAAAAAATGTTAATCATACTTAATATTTTTTTTGTAACAAGTTCAGCTGTGCTCGTCGGGATCATAATTAGTCTTTTTTTTATCGTCGCAAGACATCAAGTTGTTGATATTCGAGTCTACTTTCATCACATCGAGTCTGTTTTGTGATCGACGAAATGAGCAATTCAAAATTGAATCTGATGTAAACCCATGGTAGAAAATACTAATTAAGATATAAGTTCAAGTTGGAATTAAATTTGAGATGTACGTTCCTCCGATCGCAAATCGGACTGAACGTGGTGGAAGTAGACTCGGATATCTACAGCTCGATGAGTGCAGTCGAATTCGTTACAAAAATTTATCTAAATACAACCCAACTCATTAATTAAAATATTAATATTTTGTTAATAAAATAATTCAAAACAAAGTAACGCCTCTCTGCAAAGTTGCATTAATCCGGAATCATAGATTCTGTCGGAGTTATTCCGGAGTCAGAGATTTCGGAGTAACTCCGGAATCATAGACTCCGGAATGGCTAGTTTGGTGATTTTGATCCGAATTTTGTCAGTTTCGTGTTTTTTTAATTTTTTTCGGTTAATAAAAAAAATTTCGGTCAAAAGGCCCCGTTGGCTGTTGGCCGCATGAATACATGATGATACATTACGGAAATACGAAAAAGATAAAACACAACCCTAACGTTAAGACAACATTCTAAAACAGACCTTTTCTAGTTTTCTTTGACAGAATGACAGAATCACAAACAATTAATCTCAACGGCTGGAATGTCCTCTCTCTGACGACGTCCAAATCGCACGGTTCAAACTCATCGAAATTTTAACGACCATGAGGTGCGACACGCATCTGTACGATTTATTTATGCATAATTTCAGGACATTTTGTTCGTTTCTCAAGTATTAATGTATTATAGTGTTTAATTTTAAACCCTTAACTTATCCATTTTCATGTCCTTCTCAGGTCCGGTACATTTGTTACGGCATAGTTATTTTCGGTGTGGTAAAATGCGAATTTGAATATGCATGCGAAATGATACCACATACCGTATGAGCGGGATGCGTCGCATATACGGATTTATATATGGTTTCATATATGCGGTGAAATTTTTAATTTTATTAAGAAAATAAAGAATATAAAATACAATTTATGCAGAGAGAAGCAAAAAAAAAGTGTAAATAAATCATGGCAATATGATTCCGTAATTAGAAGACCAGATATTTTCATTTTGTATCTAAGCATCCGCATATCTTACTATGCGTCCGCATATCCGCCTAAGAAATCGAACCGCATATGCGTCCGCATAATTATGTCCGCATATTAACTTCATCACATATAACACTCTGCATACACATAAGCAGGTCGTACGATCGCATGAACTGCATTTTACAATACTGATTATTTTAATTTGCCCTTACTATTTGTTTGTTTTGGTCATTTTTCTAAAAGGCCATAAAAATCTTATTATTTTCTTTCAGTATCGGCAATATCCTGAATTTATTATATTTGAACTGATTTCATTTAATCACTTCATGCGATGATATAACAAATTTTTATATTTCCTATTCACTTTTTTAATTAAATTTCTTTGTGCTTATATAAGGTTTTTCAATAATTTTTTAAAGAAAATCTTGGATACTCCAAAAAATGAGTACATTGGATATTATAGTTCATCTGAATCGTTTAATTCATTGAGATTGAAATGACATATTTTTTTCTTAAATAAATGTGGATTCATAGTCTGAAAGCATATTATTTGATCAAAGTAGGCCTCTTGAATGCCAAGTCTGACTAATGCTCTAGTGACATGCTTCCTATCAGAATTTGTGAACAACTCACAAAAAACACACAACTGGTAGATCGCCTTAGACAATTTTCTCTTTTAAATAAATAAGATGAAACTGCTTAACCTTGTACTAAAAGATAAATTTATCCAAGAAACGTTGGAAATCATCCAAATTAATTGTTCTCTCAATATTTGTTTGAAATGCTAGAAGTACCCTTTGTTGTCTCTCGTGTTGAAGAAAAATAAATTGAAGACTTGGGGGTTGCTAATGTTTTTAACTGTAGATGTTGTTATTGAAAATCCAACAGTTCAATTGCAGCTCCAACAGTTCAATTGCAGCTGCAATAGCTCATCTTTGCAGATGTAAGACACTTGACAGATTTCTTGTCAATTTTGGATCTAAGTCAATTGCGATCGCAGTAAGGTTTATTGCCATCACAAGAGACTTGTGCAGAGACAAAAAACATTACTTTATTTTGTCGATATCTTTCTAGCTTGTGCTCCAAACAATATCAAATTTGAGGAACATGTTTACAACAGTAAATATGATAATTTGGAGAAGAATTGGAGATAATATATTGTTGGATTAAACTCATCTCTTGTTTGACAATTTGCAAAAAAAATCAGTACTAACCTTGAACAATTGAGTTTTGTTGAGATGCATGTTAACACAAGTACAACATAACGCTGCAAAGTCTCAAACATGCTTAACACAAGTCAAGACATGCTCAAGACATCAAGAGCAAGCTTAGATGGCATTCACAGAGCCAAGCGCTACCGTAACACTTCCCAAACTCGTCACAATGGGTGAACAACTCGTCATAACGGGTGAACAACTCGTCATAACGGGTGCTCAACCCGTCACAATGGGTTAGAAGGAGAAGAGCTAAGCAGAGAAGGAATTTCCAAAGTCATGCGTTATTGTAATGCATCAGAGAGGTGTTGTAACGCCTTGCCCACCTGTTATAACGGATTCCCAACTCGTTATAACGGGTTCCTGGTCAAGGTGGCCCAGAAGACAGTCAGAAAAGCACTTAATTTAAGGTGGTCAAGGTAACCTTTCAAAAAAACTCAAAAAGCATCATATTTTACTACGAGAATAGTTTCTTCTCCGAGTACTTAATTTAAGTGTTGTAAACAATGAATAAAACACAACAAAGAAGAAAAGATTACCACTCTAAGTGCTTAATGTTGAGTACTTAATTTATAAGTGATTCTGATTAGAGTACTTCATTTATGGGTGGTAACCATTATAAAAAAAACATCACAAAGCATCTAATCCTATTACGAAACGTGTTTCTTATCCAAGTACTTCTTTTATGGTTGGTAACAGTTAAAAAAAATACCACAAAGTATCATATCCTACAACGAGAAGAAATTTTTATGAGAGTACTTCATTTATTAGTGGTAACCATTCAAGAAGACTCCACAAAGCATCATATCTTCCTACGAGAAGAGTTTCTTCTCCGAGTACTTCATTTAAGTGTTGTAAACACTGAATAAAACACCACAAAAAAGCAATAGATTACCACTCTAAGTGCTTAATGTCGAGTACTTAATTTATGAGTGATTCTGATCAGATTACTTCATTTATGGGTGGTAACCATTAAGGAAAACATCACAAAGCATCTTATCCGACTACGAGAAGTGTTTCTGATGAGAGTACTTCATTTATCAGCGGTAACTATCAAAGAAAACACCACAAAGCATCATATCCAACTATGAGAAGTGTTTCTGATCAGAGTACTTCATTTATGAATGATAACCTTTCAAGAAAACTCCACAAAGCATCATATATTACTACGAGAAGAGTTTCTTCTTCGAGTACGGGATTTAAGTGTTGTAAACAATGAGTAAAACACAATGAATAAGCATAGATTACCACTCTAAGTGCTTAATGTCGAATACTTAATTTATTAGTGATTATGAGCAAAGTACTTCATTTATGGATGGTAACCATTAAATAAAACATCACAAAGCATATTATCCTATTACGAGAAGTGTTTCTTATCTGAGTACTTCTTTTATGGATGGTAACCATTAAAGAAAACACCACAAAGCATCAAATCCTACTATGAGAAGAGTTTTTTTATCAGAGTACTTCATTTATGAGTGGTAACCATTCAAGAAAACACAAAAAGCATCATATCTTACAACGAAAAGAGTTTCTTCTCCGAATATTTCATTTGAGTTTTGTAAACAATAAATAAAACACAACAAAGAAGTATAGATTACCACTCTAAGAGCTTAATGTTGAGTACTTAATTTATAAGCGATTCTGATCAGAGTACTTCATTTATGGATGGTAACCATTAAAGAAAACATCACAAAACATCTTATCCTATTACGAAACGTGTTTCTTATCTGAGTACTTCTTTTATGAGTGGTAACAATTAAAGAAAACACCACAAAACACTATATCCTACTACCAGAAGAGTTTTTTTTATGAGAGTACTTTATTTATGAGTGGTAACCTTTGAAGAAGACTCCACAACGCATCATATCTTTCTACAAGAAGAGTTTCTTCTCCGAGTACATCATTTAAGTGTTGTAAACAATAAATAAAACACCACAAAGAAGTATAGAATACCACTCTAAATGCTTAATGTCGAATACTTAATTTATGAGTGATTCTGATCAGAGTACTTCATTTATGGGTGGTAAACATTAAAGAAAACATCATAAAGCCTCTTATCCGACTACAAGAAGTGTTTCTCATCAGAGTACTTCATTTATCATTGGTAACCAATAAAGAAAACACCACAAAACATCATATCCAACTATGAGAAGTGTTTCTGATAAAAGTACTTCATTTATGAGTGGTAACCTTTCAAGAAAACTACACAAAGCATCATATATTAGTATGAGAAGAGTTTCATCTGCGAGTACTTCATTTAAGTGTTGTAAACAATAAATAAAATAAAACGAAGAAGCATAGATTACCACTCTAAGTGCTTAATGTCGAGTACTTAATTTATGAGTGATTTTAATCAGAATACTTCATTTATGGTGGTAGCCATTAAAGAAAACATCACAAAACATCTTATCCAACTACGAGAAGTTTTTTTTATCAGAGTACTTCATTTATCGGTGGTAACCATTATAGAAAATACCACAAAGCATCATATCATACTATGAGAAATGTTTCTGACCAAAGTACCTCATTTATGAGAGACCTTTCAAGAAAACTACAAAAAGCACCACAAGAAGAATTTCTTCTCCGAGTACTTCATTTAAGAATTGTAACCATTTAATAAAACACCACGAAGAAGAATAAAGTTTCATTCTAAGTGCTTCATATCCGAGTACTTAATTTATGACTGATTCTGATCATAGTACTTCATTATGAGTGGTAACCATTAAAGAAAATACCACAAAGCATCATATCCTACTACGAGAAGAGTTTTTTATGAGAGTACTTCATTTATGAGTGGTAACCTTTCAACAAGACTTCACAAAGCATATATCTTCCTACGAGAAGAGTTTATTCTCCAATTACTTCATTTAAGTATTGTAAATAATGAATAAAACACCACAAAGAAGCATATAATACCACTCTAAGTGTTCATGTCCGAGTACTTAATTTATGATTGATTCTGATCAGAGTACTTTATTATGGGCGGGAACCATTAAAGAAAATATCACAAAGCATATTATCCTACTATGAGAAGTGTTTCTTATATGAATACTTCATTTATGGATGGTAACCATTAAAGAAAACACCACAAAGTATCATATCCTACTATAAGTAGTGTTTCTGATCAGAATACTTAATTTATGAGTGGTAACCTTTCAATAAAACTCCACAAAGCATCAAATATTACTACGAGAAGAGTTTCATCTCCGAGTACTTCATTTAAGTGTTGTAAACAATGAATAAAACACAACGAAGAAGCATAGATTACAATTCTAAGTGCTTAATGTCGAGTACTTATTTTATGAGTAATTCTTATGATAGTACTTCATTTATGGGTGGTAACCATTAAAGAAAACATCACAAAGAATCTTATCCGAATCCGAGAAGTGTTTCTGATCAAAGTACTGCATTTATCAGTGGTAACCATTAAAGAAAATACCACAAAGCATCATATCCAACTACGAGAAGTGTTTTTGACGAGAGTACTTCATTTATGATAGACCTTTCAAGAAAACTCCACAAAGCACCACAAGAAGAGTTTCTTCTCCGAGTAATTTATTTAAGTGTTGTAAACAATGAATAAAACACAACAAAAAAGCATAGATTACTACTCTAAGTGCTTATTGTTGAGTACATAATTTATAAGTAATTCTGATCAGAGTACTTCATTTATGGGTGGTAACCATTACAGAAAACATCACAAAGCATCTTATCCTATTACGAAACATGTTTCTTATACGAGTACTTCTTTTATGGGTGGTAACCATTAAAGAAAACACCACAAAACACCATATCCTACTACGAGAAGTGTTTCTGATAAGAGTACTTCATTTATGAGTGGTAACCTTTCAAGAAAACACCACAAATCATCATATATTACTACGAGAAGAGTTTCTTCTCTGAGTACGGGATTTAAGTGTTGTAAACAATGAAATAAACACAACGAAGAAACATAGATTACCACTCTAAGTGCTTAATGTTGAGAACTTAATTTATAAGTGATTCAAATCAGAGTACATCATTTATGGTTGGTAACCATTAAAGAAAACATCACAAAGCGTTTTATCTTATTACGAGTCGTGTTTCTTATCTGAGTACTTCTTATATGGGTGGTAACCAATAAAGAAAACACCACAAAAAATCATATCCTACTACGAGAAGAGTTTTTTTTATGAGAGTACTTCATTTATGAGTGGTAATCTTTTAAGAAGACTCCACAAAGAAGCATAGAATACCACTCTAAGTGCTTAATGTCGAGTACTTAATTTATGAGTGATTCTGATAAGAATACTTCATTTATGGGTGGTAACCATTAAAGCAAACATCACAAAGCATTATGGGTGATTCTGATCCGACTACGAGAGGTGTTTCTGATGAGAGTACTTCATTTATTAGTGGTAACCTGTAATAAAAACACCACAAAGCATCATATCCAACTATGAGAACTGTTTCTGATTAGAGTAATTCATTTATGAGTGATAACCTTTCAAGAAAACACCACAAATCATCATATATTACTACGAGAGGAGTTTCATCTCTGAGTACTTCATTTAAGTGTTGTAAACAAAAAATAAAACACAACAAAGAAGCATAGATTACAACTCTAAGTGCTTAATGTCGAGTACTTAATTTATAAGTGATTCTGATCAGAGTACTTCATTTATGGGTGATAACCATTAAAGAAAACATCAAAAAACATCTTATCCGACTACGAAAAGTGTTTCTGATAAGAGTACTTCATTTATAAGTGGTAACCTTTCAAGAAAACACCACAAATCATCATATATTACTACGAGAAGAGTTTCTGATTAGAGTACTTCATTTATCAGTCGTAACCATTAAAAAAAACACCACAAAGCATAATATCCAACTATGAGAAGTGTTTCTGATAATAGTACTTCATTTATGAGTGGTAACCTTTCAAGAAGACTTTACAAAGCATCATATATTACTACGAGAAGATTTTCATCTCTAAGTACTTCATTTAAGTATTGTAAACAATAAAAAAACACAACGAAGAAGAATAGATTAACCCTCTAAGTGCCAAATGTCGGATACTTAATTTATGATAGAACATCTTATCTGACTACGAGAAGTGTTTCTGATCAGAGTACTTCATTTATCGGTGGTAACCAATACAGAAAACACCACAAAGCATCATATCCTACTATGAGAAGTGTTTCTGACCAAAGTACTTTCATTTATGAGAGACCATTCAAGAAAACTTCACAAAGCACCACAGGAAGAATTTCTTCTCCGAGTACTTCATTTAAGAGTTGTAACCATTCACTAAAACACCACGAAGAAGCATAGAGTTCCATTCTAAGTGTTTCATATCCGAGTACTTAATTTATGAGTGATTCTGATCAGAGTACTTCATTATGGGTGGTAACCATTAAAGAAAACATCACAAATAATCTTATCCTACTACGAGAAGTGCTTCTTATCTGGGTACTTTATTTATGGGTGGTAACCCTTACAAAGAACACCAGAAAAGCATCATATTCTACTATGAGAATTGACGAGAGTACTTCATTTATGAGAGACCTTTCAAGAAAACTCCACAAAGCATCATATTTTACTACGAGAAGAGTTTTATCTCCGAGTACTTCATTTAAGTGTTGTAACAATAAATAAAATACAACAAAGAAGCATAGATTACCACTCTAAGTGCTTAATGTCGAGTACTTAATTTATGAGTGATCCTGATCAGAGCACTTCATTTATGGGTGTTAACCATTAAAGAAAACAACACAAAACATCTTATCCGACTACGAGAAGTGTTTCTGATCAAAGTACTTCATTTATGAGTGGTAACCATTAGAGAAAACATCACAAAGCATCTTATCTGCCTAAGAGAAGTGTTTCTGATTAGAGTATTTCATTTATCAGTGGTAACCATTAAAGAAAACACCACAAAGCATCATATCCAACTATGAGAAGTTTTTCTGATCAGAGTACTTCATTTATGAGTGGTAACCTTTCAAGAAAAAACCACAAAGCATCAAATATTACTACGAAAAGAGTTTCTTCTCCGAGTACTGGATTTAAGTGTTGTAAACAATGATTAAATCACAACGAATAAGCATAGATTACCACTCTAAGTGCATAATGTTGAGTACTTAATTTATAAGTGATTCTGATCAGAGTACTTCATTTGTGAGTAGTAACTATTAAAGAAAACAGCACAAAACATCTTATTCTATTACGAGACGTGTTTCTTATCTGAGTACTTCATTTATGGGTGGTAACCATTAAAGAAAATACCACAAAGCATCATATCCTACTACGAGAATAGTTTTTTATGAGAGTACTTCATTTATGAGTGATAACCTTTCAATAATACTCCACAAAGCATCATATCTTCCTGAGATATGAGTTTCTTCTCCGAATACTTCATTTAAGTGTTGTAAACAATGAATAAAACACCACAAAGAAGCATAGAATACCACTCCAAGTGCTTAATGTCGAGTAGTTAATTTATGAGTGATTCTGATTAGAGTACTTCATTTATGGGTGGTAACAATTAAAGAAAACACCACAAAACATCTTATCCGACTACGAGAAGTGTTTCTGATCAGAGTACTTCATTTATCAGTCGTAACCCTTAAAAAGTACACCACAAAGCATCATATCCAACTATGAGAAGTGTTTCTGATCACAATACTTTATTTATGAGTGGTAACCTTTCAAGAAAACTCCACAAAGCATCATATATTACTACGAGAAGAGTTTTATCTCCGAGTACTTCATTTAAGTGTTGTAACAATAAATAAAATACAACAAAGAAGCATAGATTACCACTCTAAGTGCTTAATGTCGAGTACTTAATTTATGAGTGATCCTGATCAGAGCACTTCATTTATGGGTGTTAACCATTAAAGAAAACAACACAAAACATCTTATCCGACTACGAGAAGTGTTTCTGATCAGAGTACTTCATTTATGAGTGGTAACCATTAGAGAAAACATCACAAAGCATCTTATCTGCCTAAGAGAAGTGTTTCTGATTAGAGTATTTCATTTATCAGTGGTAACCATTAAAGAAAACACCACAAAGCATCATATCCAACTATGAGAAGTTTTTCTGATCAGAGTACTTCATTTATGAGTGGTAACCTTTCAAGAAAAAACCACAAAGCATCAAATATTACTACGAAAAGAGTTTCTTCTCCGAGTACTGGATTTAAGTGTTGTAAATAATGATTAAATCACAACGAATAAGCATAGATTACCACTCTAAGTGCATAATGTTGAGTACTTAATTTATGAGTGATTCTGATCAGAGTACTTCATTTATGAGTGGTAAACATTAAAGAAAACATCATAAAGCCTCTTATCCGACTACAAGAAGTGTTTCTCATCAGAGTACTTCATTTATCAGTGGTAACCAATAAAGAAAACACCACAAATCATCATATCCAACTATGAGAAGTGTTTCTGATAAAAGTACTTCATTTATGAGTGGTAACCTTTCAAGAAAACTACACAAAGCATCATATCCAACTATGAGAAGTGTTTCTGATCCGAGTACTTCATTTATGAGTGGTAACCTTTCAAGAAAACTCCACAAAGCATCATATATTACTACGAGAAGAGTTTCATCTCCGAGTACTTCAATTAAGTGTTGTAAACAATAAATAAAACGCAACGAAGAAGCATAGATTACCACTCTAAGTGCCTAATGTCGGATACTTAATTTATGAGAGATTCTGATCAGAGTACTCATTTTTTGGTGGTAACCATTAAAAAAAACATCACAAAACATCATATCCGACTACGAGAAGTGTTTCTGATCAGAGTACTTCATTTATCGGTGGTAATCAATACAGAAAACACCACAAAGCATCATATCCTACTATGAGAAGTGTTTCTGACCAAAGTACTTTCATTTATGAGAGACCATTCAAGAAAACTTCACAAAGCACCACAGGAAGAATTTCTTCTCCGAGTACTTCATTTATGGGTGTTAACCATTAAAGAAAACAACACAAAACATCTTATCCGACTACGAGAAGTGTTTCTGATCAGAGTACTTCATTTATGAGTGGTAACCATTAGAGAAAACATCACAAAGCATCTTATCTGCCTAAGAGAAGTGTTTCTGATTAGAGTATTTCATTTATCAGTGGTAACCATTAAAGAAAACACCACAAAGCATCATATCCAACTATGAGAAGTTTTTCTGATCAGAGTACTTCATTTATGAGTGGTAACCTTTCAAGAAAAAACCACAAAGCATCAAATATTACTACGAAAAGAGTTTCTTCTCCGAGTACTGGATTTAAGTGTTGTAAATAATGATTAAATCACAACGAATAAGCATAGATTACCACTCTAAGTGCATAATGTTGAGTACTTAATTTATGAGTGATTCTGATCAGAGTACTTCATTTATGAGTGGTAAACATTAAAGAAAACATCATAAAGCCTCTTATCCGACTACAAGAAGTGTTTCTCATCAGAGTACTTCATTTATCAGTGGTAACCAATAAAGAAAACACCACAAATCATCATATCCAACTATGAGAAGTGTTTCTGATAAAAGTACTTCATTTATGAGTGGTAACCTTTCAAGAAAACTACACAAAGCATCATATCCAACTATGAGAAGTGTTTTTGATCCGAGTACTTCATTTATGAGTGGTAACCTTTCAAGAAAACTCCACAAAGCATCATATATTACTACGAGAAGAGTTTCATCTCCGAGTACTTCAATTAAGTGTTGTAAACAATAAATAAAACGCAACGAAGAAGCATAGATTACCACTCTAAGTGCCTAATGTCGGATACTTAATTTATGAGAGATTCTGATCAGAGTACTCATTTTTTGGTGGTAACCATTAAAAAAAACATCACAAAACATCATATCCGACTACGAGAAGTGTTTCTGATCAGAGTACTTCATTTATCGGTGGTAATCAATACAGAAAACACCACAAAGCATCATATCCTACTATGAGAAGTGTTTCTGACCAAAGTACTTTCATTTATGAGAGACCATTCAAGAAAACTTCACAAAGCACCACAGGAAGAATTTCTTCTCCGAGTACTTCATTTATGGGTGTTAACCATTAAAGAAAACAACACAAAACATCTTATCCGACTACGAGAAGTGTTTCTGATCAGAGTACTTCATTTATGAGTGGTAACCATTAGAGAAAACATCACAAAGCATCTTATCTGCCTAAGAGAAGTGTTTCTGATTAGAGTATTTCATTTATCAGTGGTAACCATTAAAGAAAACACCACAAAGCATCATATCCAACTATGAGAAGTTTTTCTGATCAGAGTACTTCATTTATGAGTGGTAACCTTTCAAGAAAAAACCACAAAGCATCAAATATTACTACGAAAAGAGTTTCTTCTCCGAGTACTGGATTTAAGTGTTGTAAATAATGATTAAATCACAACGAATAAGCATAGATTACCACTCTAAGTGCATAATGTTGAGTACTTAATTTATGAGTGATTCTGATCAGAGTACTTCATTTATGAGTGGTAAACATTAAAGAAAACATCATAAAGCCTCTTATCCGACTACAAGAAGTGTTTCTCATCAGAGTACTTCATTTATCAGTGGTAACCAATAAAGAAAACACCACAAAGCATCATATCCAACTATGAGAAGTGTTTCTGATAAAAGTACTTCATTTATGAGTGGTAACCTTTCAAGAAAACTACACAAAGCATCATATCCAACTATGAGAAGTGTTTTTGATCCGAGTACTTCATTTATGAGTGGTAACCTTTCAAGAAAACTCCACAAAGCATCATATATTACTACGAGAAGAGTTTCATCTCCGAGTACTTCAATTAAGTGTTGTAAACAATAAATAAAACGCAACGAAGAAGCATAGATTACCACTCTAAGTGCCTAATGTCGGATACTTAATTTATGAGAGATTCTGATCAGAGTACTCATTTTTTGGTGGTAACCATTAAAAAAAACATCACAAAACATCATATCCGACTACGAGAAGTGTTTCTGATCAGAGTACTTCATTTATCGGTGGTAATCAATACAGAAAACACCACAAAGCATCATATCCTACTATGAGAAGTGTTTCTGACCAAAGTACTTTCATTTATGAGAGACCATTCAAGAAAACTTCACAAAGCACCACAGGAAGAATTTCTTCTCCGAGTACTTCATTTATGGGTGTTAACCATTAAAGAAAACAACACAAAACATCTTATCCGACTACGAGAAGTGTTTCTGATCAGAGTACTTCATTTATGAGTGGTAACCATTAGAGAAAACATCACAAAGCATCTTATCTGCCTAAGAGAAGTGTTTCTGATTAGAGTATTTCATTTATCAGTGGTAACCATTAAAGAAAACACCACAAAGCATCATATCCAACTATGAGAAGTTTTTCTGATCAGAGTACTTCATTTATGAGTGGTAACCTTTCAAGAAAAAACCACAAAGCATCAAATATTACTACGAAAAGAGTTTCTTCTCCGAGTACTGGATTTAAGTGTTGTAAATAATGATTAAATCACAACGAATAAGCATAGATTACCACTCTAAGTGCATAATGTTGAGTACTTAATTTATGAGTGATTCTGATCAGAGTACTTCATTTATGAGTGGTAAACATTAAAGAAAACATCATAAAGCCTCTTATCCGACTACAAGAAGTGTTTCTCATCAGAGTACTTCATTTATCAGTGGTAACCAATAAAGAAAACACCACAAAGCATCATATCCAACTATGAGAAGTGTTTCTGATAAAAGTACTTCATTTATGAGTGGTAACCTTTCAAGAAAACTACACAAAGCATCATATCCAACTATGAGAAGTGTTTCTGATCCGAGTACTTCATTTATGAGTGGTAACCTTTCAAGAAAACTCCACAAAGCATCATATATTACTACGAGAAGAGTTTCATCTCCGAGTACTTCAATTAAGTGTTGTAAACAATAAATAAAATGCAACGAAGAAGCATAGATTACCACTCTAAGTGCCTAATGTCGGATACTTAATTTATGAGAGATTCTGATCAGAGTACTCATTTTTTGGTGGTAACCATTAAAAAAAACATCACAAAACATCATATCCGACTACGAGAAGTGTTTCTGATCAGAGTACTTCATTTATCGGTGGTAATCAATACAGAAAACACCACAAAGCATCATATCCTACTATGAGAAGTGTTTCTGACCAAAGTACTTTCATTTATGAGAGACCATTCAAGAAAACTTCACAAAGCACCACAGGAAGAATTTCTTCTCCGAGTACTTCATTTAAGAGTTGTAACCATTCACTAAAACACCACGAAGAAGCATAGAGTTCCATTCTAAGTGTTTCATATCCGAGTACTTAATTTATGAGTGATTATGACCAGAGTACTTCATTATGGGTGGTAGCCTTTAAAGAAAACATCACAAATCATCTTATCCGACTACGAGAAGTGTTTATGATCAGAGTACTTCATTTATCAGCGATATCCATTACAAAGAACACCAGAAATCATCATATTCTACTATGAGAAGTGTATTTGGACGAGAGTAATTCATTTATTAGAGACGTTTCAAGAAAACTCCACAAAGCATCATATTTTACTACGAGAAGAGTTTCATTTCCGAGTACTTCATTTTAGTGTTGTAATAATAAATAAAACACAACAAAGAAGCATAGATTATCACTCTAAGTGCTTAATGTCGAGTACTTAATTTATGAGTGCTTCTGATCAGAGTACTTCACTTATGGGTGGTAACCATTAAAGAAAACTTCACAAAGCATATAATCCGACTACGAGAAGTGTTTCTAATCAGAGTACTTCATTTATCAGTGGTAACCATTAAAGAAAACACCACAAAGCATCATATCCAACTATGAGAAGTGTTTCTGATCAGAGTACTTCATTTATGAGTGGTAACCTTTCAAGAAAACTCCACAAAGCATCATATATTACTACGAGAAGAGTTTCATATCCGAGTACTTCATTTAAGTGTTGTAAACAATAAATAAAACACAACGAAGATGCATAGATTACCACTCTAAGTGCCTAATGTCGGATACTTAATTTGTGAGAGATTCTGATCAAAGTACTTCATTTTTGGGTGGTAACCATTAAAAAAACATCACAAAACATCTTATCCGACTATGAGAAGTGTTTCTGATCAGAGTACTTCATTTATCGATGTAGCCAATAAAGAAAACACCACAAAGAATTATATTCTTCTATGAGAAGTGTTTCTGACCAAAGTACTTCATTTATGAGAGACCATTCATGAAAACTTCACAAAGCACCACAAGAAGAATTTCTTCTTCGAGTACTTCATTTAATAGTTGTAACCATTCATTAAAACACCACGAAGAAGCATAGAGTTCCATTCTAAGTGTTTCATATCCGAGTACTTAATTTATGAGTTATTCTGATCAGAGTACTTCATTATGGGTGGTAACCATTAAAGAATACACCACAAATCATCTTACCCTACTACGAGAAGTGTTTCTTATCTGAGTACTTTATTTATGGGTGATAACCATTACAAAGAACACCAGAAAGCATCATATTCTTCTATGAAAAGTGTTATTTGAAGAGAGTAATTCATTTATGAGAGACCTTTCAAGAATACTCCACAAAGCACTACGAGAAGAGTTTCTTCTCCGAGTACTTTATTTAAGCGTTGTAACAATTAACTAAAATACCACGAAGAAGAATAGAGTTCCACTCTAAGTGCTTATTGTCTGAGTACTTAATTTATGAGTGATTCTGATCATAGTACTTTTTTATGGGTGGTAAACATTAATGAAAATATCACAAAGCAAATTATACTATTACGAGAAGTGTTTCTTATCTGAGTACTTCTTTTATGGATGATAACCATTAAAGAAAACATCACAAAGCATCATATTCTACTATGAGAATAGTTTTTTTATCAGAGTACTTCATTTATGAGAGGTAACCTTTCAGGAAAACTCAAAAAGCATCATATCTTACTACGAGAAGAGTTTCTTCTCCGAGTACTTCATTGAAGTATTGTAAACAATGAATAAAACACAACGAAGAAGCATAGAATACCAATCTAAGTGCTTAATGTCGAGTACTTATGTTATGAGTGATTCTGATAAGAGTACTTCATTTATGGGTGGTAACCATTAAAGAAAACATCACAAAGCATCTTATCCGACAACGAGCTGTGTTTCTGATCAGAGTACTTCATTTATCAGTGGTAACCATTAAAGAAAACACCACAAAGCATCATATCCCACTATGAGAGGTGTTTTTGATCATAGTACTTCATTTATAAGTGGTAACCTTTCAAGAAAACTCCACAAAGCATCATATATTGCTACGAAAAGAGTTTCATCTCCGAGTACTTCATTTAAAATAAATAAAACACAACGAAGAACAAAACACAACGAAGAAGCATAGATTAGCACTCTAAGTGCCTAATGTCGGATACTTAATTTATGAGAGATTCTGACCAGAGTACTTCATTTATGGGTGGTAACCATTAAAAAAAACATCATAAAACATCTTATCTTATTACGAGACGTATTTCTTATCTGAGTACTTCATTTATGGGTGGTAACCATTAAGAAAACACCACAAATCATCATATCCTAATACGAGAAAAGTTTTTTATGAGAGTACTTCATTTATGAGTGGTAACCTTTCAAGAAGACTCCACAAAGCATCATATGTTCCTACGAGAAGAGTTTCAACTCCGAGTATTTCATTTAAATGTTGTAAACAGTGAATAAAACACC